>JAQMRL010000006.1:69851500-70060631 GCA_035578175.1 Catonia carolina
ATTGTATTAATAGAGAAAAAACTTCTTTTTTCAATAACTAAAACTACTTTAAAATAATTTTAGGTAATAGGCTACAATACTTTATTTGCAGTACTTTATTCACTACTAGGAAGGAAAGTATTGTTTTCGAATTTTCAAAATGAGTTTTCAACGAAAATACACATTTTCATACTCCTCGAACTCAACAAAATGTTTTACGTTATTGTTGTGTGTCTGTGTGTAAACAAATTTCTTGACAACAGAATATTGTACGATGTTGGAACTTGGGATGTAATTTAGGTATCACTATTTACCCGACACGATCATTTTCATGAAAATCGGTCAACCGGAAGTACTAGTTTATTCGTGCTATTTTCTCTCAGATGGCTCTTACGATTTTTTTTCAAAATCGTCTCGTTTACTAAATTTTTGTTCTCTACAAGATTTTTCTATTTTCATTACCCATTTTTTCTAATGTGTAGTAAATTAGGCGATTTAAAAAAAAATCGTAGATGCCGGTTATGACAATATCGCTAGATGGTAAAATATTACACGAATAAAACTTCTACTTCCGGTTTAAAGATTTTGATGAAACCGTTATTATTGGGCCCTCCTATGGTACTTAACTTAAGTTCCAAGTTCAACTTCGTACACTATTCTGTCTTTGAGGTATTTTGTTTACACACGCACGCACACTCGCACAGACCAATCACTAAAAAAATGTTTTATGATTCCCGGAAACGTGCATTCCGGTGAAAACTTGATTTAGAAATATCGATTTGTAAACAATTATTTCCTTCCCCTCTTTACTCATAGAACAAGAGAAAGTAAAAACTACTTGATATATTTTATATTTATGTAAATTTTTCTAATGTTTTGTACTTTTTTGTTGCAGGTAAGTCCAGATTTATAAAACATATGAGTTATTTACAAGGTGACGGTGAGTTTACAATATAATTTCTTCTTTCAGTAGGCTTATACACAAATCTTTCAGACAGACTATGTCAAACTAAATTGTTTTTAACTTTTGCCTCTATGTCTTAATTTTTATTGTTTTATTTCAAATGTAATCTAATTTTTACTTTTATTTTTCCCTATATGAATATGTTGTTTAGGTCAACAGCCGAAAGGCTGGTTTGTACCTCTAGAGGTTTTACTAAGTAAAACGAGGAGTGAGGTGGTTTACCATGCCTTCCTCACTGAGTGGAAAAGTATGCTTATCAGCATGCCGGGCCCTCTGAAAAGCACATATTTTCCACTCTGTAAATGACACCTTCACTTCATTCACCACAGGGTCTGGCTGTACAATGAAATTCATTACTTTCAGAGGAGATAACTCTGATTAGTGTCTTTTACACCTCTACCTCTTCTGTTCTTAAATGATTCAGTCATTTAATTGGCTGACCATGTGATAAGAAACAGAACTATTTATTTTAGCCCTGCAACGAACAAATTGAGTGTAAATAATTTGACACTCCATCTGTCTGTTATGGGCAATATATGAATATATAGGGAAGGAAATTCTTATGTTTATGTCGGTTTTTCCAATTCAAGTTTCACCGGATATACCTACACTTTTTCAGGTCACCTGAACCGAAAACATGTTTTAAGCGATTGGTCTGTGTGTATGTACATGTGCGTGCCTTGTATATCGTACAAATTTGACTTTTAACTTGGTACTTAAGTTACACGTTAGATGTGTCGGTTTGAACATTTCATGAAAATTGATCAACCGGAACTTGTAGTATATTTATTTAATTTTTACTTTCTCTTGCCTATATGAATATATAGGAAGGAAAGTATTGTTTTCATGTCGATTTTAAGAAATCGAGTTTTCACCGGATCTATACGTTTTCAGACCCCCTGAACCCAAAAAACATGTTTTTAGCGATTGGTCTGTGTGTGTGTGTCTGTGTGTGTGTGTGTGTGTGTGTGTCTGTGTGTGAACAGAATATCTCAAGAACGGAACATCGTACGAACTTGAAACTTGAAACTTAAGTTACATACCACTACCGGACGCGACACGAACATTTTCATCAAAATCGGTCAACCGGAAGTAGTAGTTTATTCGTATAATTTTTCACTTTTTTGCGATTTTCTCAAAAACTGGTCCTACGATTTTTTTTAAAATCGCCTATTTTACTTAATTTTTTATTCTCTACAAGATAGGGTAGGCGCCATGTTTGCTGAAATTCTCGGTGAGGCTGTTTTCACGTAAAAACGTTGTTTTTTTAAGATTGCGGCTTTAATATGCATTTTAGCGCAAAACATTATATAATATAAGTTGTAGAGAATTTAAAAACCTACAACTTTTATTTCAAACATTTTTTTGTATAACGCTTAGTTTAGCGGTAATTTGCGATTTTCTGTTTTTTTTTTCTCACGAAAACGTGAGAAAAATCGATTTTTTTAACATTTCGGTCTTAGTATGCATTTTACGACAAAAGTGTATATAATTAAATTTATAGAAAATTAAAAGATCTACAACTTTTGATTAGAGCATTTTTCTCTACAGAGCCTAGTTTAGCTTGAAAGCGTGATTTTCCGTATTTTTAAGCCAAACTGAGTTCGATTGTCATTTTGCGTCATTCACTCATGATTAAAATAAGGTTATGTTTTTGAGGTTAGTTTTTGTTCATTTCTAATGTTTTAATACTAATGTTAGGTTTATTATTAATTATTTACATTGGCAAGAGAAAGTTGTGTGAGTGTTTCACACCAGATTTTTACTTTTATTTTTCCCTATATGAATATAGAGGGAAGGAAATTCGTATGTTTATGTCGGTTTTTCCAATTCAAGTTTTACCGGATATACCTACACTTTTTCAGGTCACCTGAACCGAAAACATGTTTTAAGCGGTTGGTCTGTGTGTATGTACATGTGCGTGCCTTGTATATCGTACAAATTTGACTTTTAACTTGGTACTTAACTTACACGTTAGATGTGTCGGTTTGAACATTTCATGAAAATTGATCAACCGGAACTTGTAGTATATTTGTTTAATTTTTTACTTTTCTTCGAATTTTCAAAAACTGTTTTCACGATTTTTTTTAAGTTGCCTCATTTACTATATTTTGAATGCTCTATAAGATAGGATAACTGCCATGGCTGAAATTCTTGGGGAGGCTGTGCTCTCGCAGAATTTTATTTTTTGTAAATTTCATCCTAATATGCATTTTAGTGCAAAAATGTAGCCCATATATAATCAAAGTTGTATAACATTTAAAAATCTTCAACTTTTATTTCAAAAATGTTTTGTACAACGCTTAGTTTAGCGACAATTAAAAGGGTTTTGTATTTTTTCATCAAAAACAACAAAAAATGTTTAATATTACCGCCCTAATACCTATGCATTTTACGAAAAATGTATATAATTAAAATTATAGGAAATACAAAATTTTACAATGTTTATTTCAAACATTTTCTTCTGGAGATCCTAGTTTAGCATGAATTAGTGATATTTCATATTTTTAAGTACCTAATATAAAGGTTGATTTTCATTTTTCGTCATTCACTCACTTTTAAAATTAATTATGTTTTACATTTTACATTTTTACTCGTATTTGAAAATTGGTTACATGTTTTAATATTTACATTGGCA
The DNA here is from genome assembly GCA_035578175.1 of Catonia carolina. Taxonomy (NCBI): domain Eukaryota; kingdom Metazoa; phylum Arthropoda; class Insecta; order Hemiptera; family Achilidae; genus Catonia; species Catonia carolina. The sequence continues at coordinate 69,855,082 of JAQMRL010000006.1, forward strand.
AGAAAAATTCTTGTGTGTTTTTCATACCAGATTAATATTTGTTTGTATTTTTCTTTACATTTGAATACACGAATAAAAAATAAATAGATAATTTATTTAGTTTTAAATGTAGTATTAATGTATTTATTAGTAATCGAGTTGAAAGTGAGTTATCAAACAGTTTTCTGTGAACCATAATCATACAAAAAGGTTAATTTAATAAGCGTAATTCAACCGTACAGTAAATGATATCTACTTTATATTAGTATTAATGTGCAATTGCATTTAGCCTATTTTATTTCTGATAGGTATGACTTTAGATAAATTTTCCACGTTCGTTTTAGTTTCCATTGTATTATTTTAGTAGCATTATCGGTATTGTCACCTTTTAATACCTTGTTAATTTTATTACAGTAAAGGCACTGTGATGTGCCATCATTAGTAACATTAGTTAGTTACTGGGTGTTTCAAAAAATGTTACAATTTTAGCCAAGTAATTTTTTCAATCAGATTTTGACTTTCTCTTGCCTATTTGAATATATAGGAAGGATATTATTATTTTTGTGTCGAATGTTTTCATCGAATCTACACGTTTTCAGACCCCCTGAACCCAAAAAATATGTTTTTAGCGATTGGTCTGTGTGTGTGTGTGTGTGTGTGTAAGGTGTTTCTAGTGCAAGTTCTTTCACGCTCTGTAGAGAAAAATGCTCTAAATAAAAGTTGTAGATCTTTTAATTTCCTATAAATGTGATAACAAACACTTTTGTCGTAAAATGCATACTAAGGCCGAAATCTTAAGAAAATCGATTTTTCACACGTTTTCGTGAGAAAAAAACATAAAATCGCTAATTACCGCTAAACTAAGCGTTATACATTAAAATGTTTGAAATAAAAGTTGTAGCATTTTAAATTCTCTACAATTTTTATTATATAAATGTTTGCGCTAAAATGCATATTAAAGCCGTAATCTTATAAAAACATTTTTTACGTGAAAACAGCCTCACCAAGAATTTCAGCAAATATGGCGCCTACCCTATCTTGTAGAGCATAAAAAACTTAGCAGACCAGGCGATTTTTAAAAAAAATCGTAGGATTAGTTTTTGATAAAATCGCAAAAAAGTGAAAAATCACACGAATAAACTACTACTTCCGGTTGACCGATTTTGATGAAAATGTTTGTATCGCGTCCGGTAGTGGTATGTAACTTAAGTTTCAAGTCTGTACAATGTTCCGTTCTTGAGATATTCTGTTCACACACACACACACTAATTGCTGAAACCATGTTTTTTGGGTTCAGGGGGTCAGAAAACGTGTAGATCCAGTGAAAACTCGAAGTTCGAAAAATCGACATGAAAACAATAAGCCTACTCTTTTTCCTATATATTCACATAGATAAGTGAAAGTAAAAAACTGGAAATGAAGTTTTATTATATTAATAATATACATACTCGCCCATAGTAGACAGGTGGAGTGTCAAATTATTTACACTCAATCTGTTCGTTGCAGGGCTAAAATAAATAGTTCTATTTCTTATCACATGGTCAGCCAATTTAATGACTGAATCGTTTAAGAACAGAAGAGTTAGAGGTGTAAAAGACACTAATCAGAGTTCTCTCCTCTGAGAGTAATGAATTTCATTATACAGCCAGACCCTGTGGTGAATGATGTGAAGGTGTCATTTGCAGAGTGGAAAATATGTGCTTTTCAGAGGGCCCGGCATACTGATAATCGTACTTTTCCATTCAGTGAGGAAAACAATGGTAAACCACTTCACTCCTCGATTTACTTAGTAAAACCTCTACAGGTTCAAACCAGCTTTTTGGCTGATGACCTAACCAAAAACAAATATACATACGCCAAAGTGTTGTGTAATATTATTGGATAGAGAGGACGAGAAAGTGATAATGGGAATTTGCCATTTGCAGTATTTAATATTTGCAAACGTTAAGAGATTGTCAGCAGTAATAAGTTAGCTTAGAGTAAGTGTTCGTACCTTGTAAAATTAGGTCAGAAGGAAAGAGGGAATCATTTATTAGCTTCTGGTGTTGAAAATGTATAATTGAACTTTACGTAACGCTTATATACACCTTGGATCCTCCCTCCTGCTTTAATGAAGACAAGTAAAAAGGTCAATTATTTAAACTATTGCATCTATTAATTAATTAATTAATTAATTATCTCAATGTACTGTTTAATTGTTTCATTGTAATTTTGTCTCAACTTAGTACAACATTAATTCATTTCGTTTGTTAATTATTCCGTTTTATTACGTTTTTGCTAATCTATAAATATAACTGTAGTATATACCAATAAATGTCTTGCGACTTGATAAAGTATTAATACGGAACGTTTTTGCAATGATTTTTTTTCTCTTGCCTTTTTATTTTTTTTATTTTTTTTTTTTTAGGCCCTCATTGGAGCAAAATTAATCGATTTATAGAAGATCCCTAGTTATTCCTCTTATTTGCCCAGTAGTTCTTCATCCTTTGCGACACTCTCGCCCTATCCTCCACAGTCCAATGTCTGTTTGTCTGCCTTTTAGGTACTTCTGGAAATTTCGTGTTTGGATTTTTGATCTTATATCCTTCTTCTCTCTTCAAAATCTGTGTCTCTGAGATATCCAGGTCCTGCAGATCCTGTTGAACTTCCTCAAACCAGGCGTACTTGACTTTGGTTTTCAAAAAGAAATCTAGTACGTGTCTGGTAAATCTGGATTCTGGCAGTCTCCTAAGATGTCCAAAGAACCCAACTCTTCTCTTCCTCATTATCTCGGAAATTTCCTCATTTTCCCTGTACAGAACCGAATTTGGCAACAACCTATACTCATTGTCTACTCTATGCTTTTTGTTTATTATTGTTCTGAGGATTCTTCTCTCTGTCTTTCTAAGGTCCTCCATCCTCCCACAGTGCCTCAACCTGATGAATATGAATATATAGGAAGGAAAGTATTGTTTTCATGTCGATTTTGAGAAATCTAGTTTCACCGGATATACACGTTTTCAGACCACCTGAACCCCCCAAAGAAAACAATGTTTTTAGCAATTGATGTGTGTGCGTGTGTGCGTGCGTGTGTGTGTGAACAGAATATCTCAAGAACGGAACATCGTACGAACTTGAAACTTAAGTTAGATGTATTACTACCGAGCCCGATATGAACAATTTCATCAAAATCGGTCAATCAAAAGTAGTAGTTTATTCGTATCATTTTTCACTTTTTTGCGATTTTCTCAAAAACGGTTACTACGATTTTTTTTTAATGGCCTCATTTACTAAATTTTTTATGCTCTACAAGATAGGGTAGGCGCCATGATGTCTGCTGATTTTCTTGGAAAGGCTGTTTTTTCGTAAAAAAAATCGGTTTTTTAAGATTGCGGCTTTAATATGTATTTAGCGCAAAAATGTAGTTCATTTAAGTTGTAGAGAATTTAAAATCCTAAAACTTTTATTTCAAACATATTTTTGTATAACGCTTAGTTTAGCGGTAATTAGTGATTTTCCGTTTTTTTTTTCATGATAATCTGTAAAAAAATCTATTTTATTAAGATTTCGGCCTTAGTATGTATTTTACGACAAAATTGTATATAATCAAATTTATAGGAATTAAAAGATCTACAACTTTTATTTATTGCATTTTTCTCTATAGAGCCTAATAAGGAGTGATTCAGTCAGCTTTCAGATTCAGTCAGAGTTGATTTCAGTCAGTCAGCTGGTAGTAGGTCGCTATTATTTGTTAAGTAACACCGGTTGGGCAAGCAACTTTGTGTGGTGACCAGCTGACAGCCATCCGTGAACAAACTCTACTGGGGGTCCCTGTTCAAACTCATGCCTAATTCACGTCAAATAATACAGCAAAAGCAGCGATCAAATTGGGTAGTTGTCAAAAATGTACCGTTCCGGATAACAAATAAAAGCTAAAAAAAAAGATTGCAGTTTTATTAGGTGTTTTACGGAAAAGTGTACAAAATTCAAGTTATAGGAAATAAAAAATCTGGTGTGAAACACTCACACGACTTTCTCTTGCCAATGCAAATAATTAACAATAAACCTAACATTATTAATAAAATATTAGAAATAAACAAAAACTAACCTCAAAAACATAACCTTATTTTTTAATCATGAGTGAATGATGCAAAATGAAAATCAACCTCAGTTTGGCTTAGAAATACGGAAAATCACTCTTTCTCTCTAAACTAGGCTCTGTAGAGAAAAATGCTCTAAATAAAAGTTGTAGATCTTTTAATTTCCTATAAATTAAATTCTATACTTTTTTGTCGTAAAATGCATACTAAGGCCGAAATCTTTAAAAAATCAATTTTTCACACATTTTCGTGAGAAAAAAAACAGAAAATCGCAAATTACCGCTAAACTAAGCGTTATACAAAAAATTGTTTGAAATAAAAGTTGTAGAATTTTTAATTCTCTACAACTTTTATTATATAAAGTTTTGCGCTAAAATGCATATTAAAGCTGTAATCTTAAAAAAACAACGTTTTTACGTGAAAACAGCCTCACCCAGAATTTCAGCAAACATGACGCCTACCTTATCTTGTAGAGAATAAAAAATTGAGTAAACCAGGCGATTTTTAAAAAAATCGTAGTACCAGTTTTTGAGAAAATCGCAAAAAAGTGAAAAATTACACGAATAAACTACCACTTCCGGTTGACCGATTTTGATGAAAATGTTCGTGTCGAGTCCGGTAGTGGTACGTAACTTAAGTTTCAAGTTCGTACGATGTTCCGTTCTTGAGATATTCTGTTCACACACAGACCAATCGCTAAAAACATGTTTTTTGGGTTCAGGGGGTCTGAAAACGTGTTGATCCGGTGAAAACTCGATTTCGAAAAATCGACATGAAAACAATACTTTCCTTCCTATATATTCATATAGGCAAGAGAAAGTAAAATGTCTACAACTTTTATTACAAGTATTTTTTCTTCAGAGCCTAGCTTAGAAGCAATCACTGATTTCCTGTACAGTACTAATCCGTTGGTATCCGAGGGTTTCGGTTATCCGCGTACTTTATCCGTAGGCCTAAAACCTTAAAATACGTACATTTTCTCACTTTGTGTACACCGTACTTGGTTGGGAAGTCATTTAATACTGAAAACATGTGTTTGAATAAATGTTATGGCATCCGTATCATGTTGAGTCTCACACTAGTATGGCGACGGCCGCCATGAGCCAAGCTAGATTTCCGCGTACTGTACGTAGTGAGCCAGTCACCGGGTACCGGGCCCCGCCAGTAACACCCCACCATCACCGCCATACGTACGCCCAGACACCATACTGTAATTTCTCCGTACGTTTTCCTCCATGTGTCAGTCTAACTTTTTCATACGTACGTACAGTTCTTTGTGTGTTCGACGATCCTGAAACGAAGCCAAACATTTCTTCATAAACCATCAACGAGATCCTCAGCATGGTAAGGCATTGGCTGACCACGTGTTGGAGACGGATCCAGTCATGGAAAGGGCCCTTCAATTCAAAAGAGGACTCAGGAGCTGATGATAACATACGGAGAAGTCCACAAGGAGTTTGAAAAGAAGAAGAAGAAGCAAACAGCCATAACTAACTATTATAAAGCAACTTAAATTTTGTATGCGTACATTACTGTATTTGAATCACTGATAGCAGAAACGTCACCAGTCAGTAAAACCAAATTTTTCAGGGGATAAAAAAAACTAAATAACTCTGGTTGTACTTGATACAGGTGGACGAGTTTGTGTCTGCTGATAGACACCATGGTAAGAGATAACTGGTATCACTCTTAGTTTGAAATACTAACTCATTAATTAGTTATATTCTTTCCAATTTTCCCGACTGATGACGTTTTTGCACTCAATGGTAATAAGAAAAACATTTTCATTTCAAAAACCAATTTTATATAAAAAATACATTGTTTCAGAAAGAATATATAGATACATTTTATTTATTTCATTTTCTGTTTCTTTAGTAGGCCAGTTTAATATAATTTGCCAGAAATTTGCATACTCTTCAGGGATATAAAAGAGCAGACTTCCTTATGTCATGCATTTTCTTTGTCCAGATTGGCATTTTGTTACTGTATGTGTCTGTTGGTAACACAACGTTGTTTGTACACATGCCTGGCAACTGCAGCATAAAATTATGTTGAACTAAAGATTTAATTTCTTTACTGCATGTTAGGATACCAACTTAAAAAATAAAATGGTGAAACATTTAACGGTACTTTTTGATCTTTAGGAACAGATTTCCTTGCAGTTTCTAGTGAATTACATGATTTTCTATAGTATTTTGTAGCCCATGCCTTAAAATTTATGTCTTCATGTGTGATCACTTGAACTTTAAAATTTTTACTACTATTGGCAATTATTTCAACATAATCCCTTGAAGTGAAAATTCTGTCAATTTTTGATATTTTTTTCTTTAGAACACCAAAGTCCCTATCATTATCCAAAAACGAATGGCCTCTATTGGAAAAAATATTTCCACCCTTTCAAACATTTTTGTGTCTACGATTGCTTGACAAAACCTTAAAAGAATACAATTCTTGTTTTGCCCAGGTCAGTTGGTCACCGAATAGACGAATCTCTTTAACTTTTTTATTAATATTACTTTTTATGTATGTCAGCAGGAATGTACATACTTCATTTGGGCCTTTTAGACCTTCACCTTCATGATAAAAATAATACATTCTTTCACCAGATTTCATGTTATGAACCTCAAAATTGTTTAAAGTTAATACACACCACGATGTATACACAATAAACACGGTCCACAATAATGGCGGGACTCTTCTAATGCAGTCAGCTGATTTCAAAACAGATGGACACAATGAGTGTAAGAACGTCACGAGTCACTGACTGACGACGTTTCTCTTCTCAATTACAAAAATGGCATCAGCTGTTCATATGTAAAAAAGAAGCAATTCATGTCGTTTTTACTCTCAATAGATGCATTATATGTTAAAGTATTATTTTACGCTCATAACTCAAAATGGTAAAAAATATGACTCACGACGTTTCTGCAATCAACGATTCATTTATTAAATATTAATAGATTATAACAATGGTAAAATGTTCCTAACACTATTAAACACTTAAAACGACTACAGGGCTTTACCTTTAGAACCTAACCCGCATATTTTCGTTCATATAAGGTATCATTATCCGCGGTTTTACTAACCGCGGTAACCCTCCAGAACGTAACCCTCGCGGATAACGAGGGATTACTGTATTTTTAAGTTGAACCGAGGTTGTTTTTAATTTTGCGCCCTTCGCTCATGATAAAAATTAGGTTATGTTTTTAATTTTATGTTATTTACTCATTATAAAACACAGGTTATATTTTTCATGTTTTACATTGGCGAGAGAAAGTGGTCTGAGTGTTTCGTACCAGATTGTTTCAAATGGACGAATGAATATTTTTGGCGTTGTGAAAAATGTCACGTGTGAGTTAAATATAAGAGTTGACGGGTAAAGCGAGGATCAAAACGTATTTCATCATTTGTGAAATGGATATGCTAGCGTAATGTTTTAGTGACCCACGGTTAAGCGTACGTGACCCTTATCATACGTTGTTTTACTGTAAAAGTTCGAAGCTGTCTTTCTCTAACTCTATCCTTTTTGAACTTTATATGTCGTATCTTGTATTTATGTTTTCAACTTGTGTTTTATTCATGCCTATACCATGTTATAGTATGTTTTTTTATTTTGGCTTTATGTTAAACAAAGGAGCTTTCTATTGTGTCAGTTTTAACGGAAATTTTTACAGGATAACTAGAATTTTTTTTACTTGCTCTTGCTTTATATGTAATATTTAGGGGGAAGGAAAGTATTGTGAAAATATCGAAGACGAATATGGCTCAAGAAATTTTTAGTTCTTCATTCATAAAATGGTAAAGAGTAGATAATAAAATTAAAAAGTAACAATAGGGTTAGCTATAAAAGTATACCTATTCATAAAGGTTATTTAAAAGGACCGCGCTATTGTGTATGATAAGGTAGGGTTATTGTTGTACAACTATTTATGAAAGGGTCGGTTGATTACATGTGACACCTTTTATTCTATTGTTGACTTGTTTACAATAGTTAAGACTTTTCCAATAAAAAGGGTTTTTTTTGTACTTTATTATTTGCATCGAATTTCTCTGTTTTTCTAGAATTATCTTTTTTTTGATCCACTGTATAAAGAGACCCCGAGGCGGTCAGGGAGTTAATATCCGTTTGATCTTTGACGAGTGTTTATTGAGTGGCTAACGGTGCGTAGTACAGGTTACGTATTCGAGCATAGTAGTGGTTAACTATTGTTACATTATCTTGTGTATGTGCATTATATTCAGTTTTTGTGAATGTGCTTTGTGTATAATTATTTGTAAGTAGTTCTAAGTAAATAATTCAAGTTATTTATTGTATTACTTCATTATAATTAGTTTATTATTTATTTTGTAAATCTTTTAGTTGTAATAAATACTTGTAATTGTAAATTTTAGTTTATTAATTATTTAATTAGGCTACCTAGATCCCGAAACGGACCTTAGAGATAAGTGTCAAAGTATTGTTTTTCAGTCAATTTTTGAAAATCTAGTTTTCAACATATATACACATTTTCAGGCCTTGTTAACTAAGGTTGTTTTCATTTTGCATCATTCACTCATGATTAAAATTAGGTTATGCTTTTTGAGGTTAGTTTTTTGTTTATTTCTAATTTTTTATTAATAATGTTAGGTTATGTTGTTCATTATTTATTTATATTGTCAAGTGAAAGTTGTGTGAGTGTTTCACATTATATTTTTTAACTTTTTTAGAAATTTAAGAAATAAATTTCGTTGTAAAAGTAAATTGAGACACGCATAAAAAAAAGGGTTATCATGAAATGACCATTCAATTGGTTGATATGAATTTAATCTGAAAATGTGTGCCTTATTATCAATTCTCTGATACAGTATGAACAAAACGCGACATTTACCAACACATTGTTTTCCATTGGCCTGTAACAGAAGAGCTGATCTTCTCTGTTTGTTTTAATCATGCCCAAAATAGTAGTAGTTCCAATCCAGATAACTTCCGGCACACCCTCTCTCGCTTTACAATGTTTTACTCCACAAGCTCTTTGTTTGTCTTTCGTTTGTTTGTTTGCTAGTGCGTCTGTATTATCTTCTATCGTTGTCTCTCTTATTTATGTATGCATATTTATTTTCTCTCTTACACATATCATATATTCTCTTTCCCTTACTGTCCTCATTGCGGTTTCCTGTGAATTGAATGGTGCAAAGACCTCAGATGTGAATTCTCTCACCCTCTTTTTCACCATTTTCATGTCTGACAATTCGTATAAAAATATAGGGTAACACTAAATGCATTCCCTATAGTAAATATTCTTTGCATTCTGTTCCCGAATTTTCCGGATTTTTATTAATTTCGGGTCTTTTCCGTTTTCTGTATGCCACTATCAAATCGAATTCCCTGATGGTTTGCACGCTTGTTCATTTCTCCCACTCCTTGCCTTACTGAATTTACTCTACTGAGACAGACACACTCACGCACGTGTACACACGTCCTTCCCAGCCCCAATATAATTATGGTACATTGTGTAATAATAATTATTATTATTGTTGTTGTTGTCGTCGTCCTTCTCCTTCTCCTCCTCCTCCTCCTCCTCCTCCTCCTCCTCCTCCTCGTTGTTGTTGTTGTTGTTGTTGTTGTTTTCTTCTTCTTCTTCTTCTTCTTCTTCTTCTTCTTCTTCTTCTTCTTCTTCTTCTTCTTCTTCTTCTTCTTCTTCTTCTTCTTCTTCTTCTTCTTCTTCTTCCTCTTCCTCTTCCTCTTCCTCCTCCTCCTCCTCCTCCTCCTCCTCCTCCTCCTCCTCCTCCTCCTCTTGTTGTTGTTATTGTTATTATTATTATTATTATTATTATTATTATTATTATTATTATACACGTTGTAGACCCTTATGGATCACGTGAAGCTTCTACGGTCCTTCCTTTGGGTTCTTCATGACATCCGCATCTTCTCACTCATGGCTCTCTTCCTCTCCTCTGTCCACGTAGTGCCGGTCTTCTTGGCTCTGATCTCTGGCTGCACTTCCCACTCGTCTATTCTTTTTCTATACGTATCGCGGTCTGTCGCGTCTTCAGAAGTGAGTTGAGCGTTGTCAAGGTCTCTTCTTACTTGTTCGGCCCATGTCATGCGGTCATTTCATGTATATATATGGTTTATTAAATTGCCAAGAGAAAGTCATGTGAGTGTTTTACACTAGGTTTTCCCCCAAAACGTAATTAAATGCGTTATGATCACGAAATTAATTCCATCCACGATCGGGTACCAAATATAATTTATGTATAGAAACACTCAATACTTTTGTTGGACATGGTAATTTTGTTAAGTAATTTTTGAGCAACCCTATATTTGTGTAAGTACACAAATATACATTCTAATTCAGTTCGTTTCTCGCTTACTCTCTCTCTCTCCCTCTCTCACTTTTCTATTACATAGGTTTTCGCTTTTATCATTTTGATAAAAAGTCCAATCGGATGATAGAGAGAGAAAATCTGACAGTGTGTGAATGAATCAGATTCGAACCGCACTGGTGCTTCTTCAGGGGCTGTGACTGCTTCATAAATGGGCGAATGTATTGCCTGTTTTCTTCTTCTTCTTCTTTCGCTTCGCCATTGTGGGCATACTTTAGCTTTGCACTCTATTCTTATTGGAAAAGGGTTCATCATTTTGAACGCCTTTACAAATACAAAAAAAGAAACATTCCTAATCAAAAAAAAACTGTTCCAAAAAAAATTTCTTATAATTTCGTTGTTACAGTACAGTTACGGCATAGAGGAGCATTAAGAGGACCCGCCCCTTGTATCTCTCTCTATACTAACATAAGAAACATTTTTTCAGTCTGTAGTAGATATAATTGGCTCATTAAGGGGACCCGCCCCTTGTATCTTTCTCTATACTAACATAAGAAACATTTTTTCAGTCTGTAGTAGATATAATTGGCTCATTAAGGGGACCCGCCCCTTGTATCTTTCTCTATACTAACATAAGAAACATTTTTCAGCCTGTAGTAGATATAATTGGCTCATTAAGGGGACCCGCCCCTTGTATCTTTCTCTATACTAACATAAGAAACATTTTTTCAGTCTGTAGTAGATATAATTGGCTCATTAAGGGGACCCGCCCCTTGTATCCTTCTCTATACTAACATAAGAAACATTTTTTCAGTCTGTAGTAGATATAATTGGCTCATTAAGGGGACCCGCCCCTTGTATCTTTCTCTATACTAACATAAGAAACATTTTTTCAGTCTGTAGTAGATATAATTGGCTCATTAAGGGGACCCGCCCCTTGTATCTTTCTCTATACTAACATAAGAAACATTTTTTCAGTCTGTAGTAGATATAATTGGCTCATTAAGGGGACCCGCTCCTTGTATCTTTCTCTATACTAACATAAGAAACATTTTTCAGCCTGTAGTAGATATAATTGGCTCATTAAGGGGACCCGCCCCTTGTATCTTTCTCTATACTAACATAAGAAACATTTTTTCAGCCTGTAGTAGATATAATTGGCTCATTAAGGGGACCCGCCCCTTGTATCCTTCTCTATACTAACATAAGAAACATTTTTTCAGTCTGTAGTAGATATAATTGGCTCATTAAGGGGACCCGCCCCTTGTATCTTTCTCTATACTAACATAAGAAACATTTTTTCAGTCTGTAGTAGATATAATTGGCTCATTAAGGGGACCCGCCCCTTGTATCTTTCTCTATACTAACATAAGAAACATTTTTTCAGTCTGTAGTAGATATAATTGGCTCATTAAGGGGACCCGCCCCTTGTATCTTTCTCTATACTAACATAAGAAACATTTTTTCAGCCTGTAGTAGATATAATTGGCTCATTAAGGGGACCCGCCCCTTGTATCTTTCTCTATACTAACATAAGAAACATTTTTCAGCCTGTAGTAGATATAATTGGCTCATTAAGGGGACCCGCCCCTTGTATCTTTCTCTATACTGACATAAGAAACATTTTTCAGCCTGTAGTAGATATAATTGGCTCATTAAGGGGACCCGCCCCTTGTATCTTTCTCTATACTGACATAAGAAACATTTTTCAGCCTGTAGTAGATATAATTGGCTCATTAAGGGGACCCGCCCCTTGTATCTTTCTCTATACTAACATAAGAAATAATTTTTCAGTCTGTAGTAGATATAATTGGCTGAATTTGTTTTTACACATATTTATTTAACCTTGATATACATTTTGCCAGGAGGCTTTCTGAAATTAAATTTATACAAAAAATTTTTTTGAAATAACCAATTTATTTATTTTTAATTGTAGGATTTTAAATTCTCTACAACTTTTATTATATACATTTTGCGCTAAAATGCATATTAAAGTCGCAATCTTAAGAAAACAATCTCCCCAAGAATTTCAGCAGACATGGCGTCTACCCTATCTTGTAGAGCATAAAAAATTTAGTAAATGAGGCGATTTAAAAAAAACAATTGTACTGCAAGTCGTTTTTGAGAAAATCGCAAAAAAGTGAAAAATGATGCGCATAAACTACTTCTTCCGGTTATAGTATCTAATTTAAGTTTCAAGTTCGTACGATGTTCCGTTCTTAAGATATTCTGTTCACACACACACACAGACCAATAGCTAAAAAAATGTTTTTTTGGGTTCAGGGGGGTCTACAAACGTGTAGATCCGGTGAAAACTCGATTTGTTAAAATCGACATGAAAACAATACTTTCCTTCCTATATATTCATATACCCACCGGTAAAGTCGTCGCCAAAATCAGCTGTTTAACAGCTGATTTTCGGAGACGAAGGTTCCTGGTTCAAATCCTAGTAAAGGTAATTACTTTTATACGAATCTGAATACTAGACAGTGGTTAACGGTGTACTTTGATGGTTGGGGTTTAATTAACCATACTCTCTCAGGAATGGTCGGCCTGGGTCTGTACAAGACTACACCTCATTTACACGTCATACACATCATCCTCATCTCATTGGGTCATGGGGTTGCTTATTGTTCTAAATTGAACAGATTGCAACGTACACAAATTAGGAATAAAAAAAATATATATATTCATATAGGCAAGAGAAAGTAAAAATGGAAGTTAAAGATCAACGAGATGTAAGTTTATGAACGTGTATGAGTGTACGAGATAGAATAGGCCGCGGAGAGAGACAGAGAGAATGGGAGGTTATCCGCCCAATAAGAGAGAATAGTAAGCAACACCCAACAGAAGGTAGTTTAATGTAATAATAGAAAGGTCTAAGCAATCAAGGAGGCTGTTGAATCATCCCTTTGTTCGTCGTGAACAACGCGGCTTGGTGGCTGTGGCGGTAGCGTTGTTCTGGCAAGCGTTCCGTCTCTCATTAGATTCTGCAAGTCACGTAGTTACTTAAGCTTGCCGCATTGGTGGTGGTGGTGGTAGTAGGTACGCTTATTGTTGAAGAAACTATTCATGTTACTTGGTACAGATCCTAACGGCTTTACAATGGTAACAGTCAACATCTAGAAAACTAACTACGTTACGGCTTTTAGTTTTCAACAAGGTTTCACTACGCTGCTATACTAGTCTTGTAACCATGAAATTGCGAGCCTACTATCTGTTTCATAATCATAGACACCCAAGTTTGAACCCTTGCATCTCCAAAAATAAGAGTCGGATTTCAACATACTTTACATCAAAATTTAGCGCATTTTATTCTGCGTTGACCTATACGAGGGTTATCCAGAAAATAACCTCCGTTTTGAAATAAAAAGTAAACGAGTGAAGATACAAAAACTTTATTATATACATATTAAAACTACAGTTTTTCTCTATTTTTCGACATAGTCGCCAAACATATTCAAGCACTTGTCGTACCTTGGAACAGTCTTTGAAATACCCTCTGTATAAAATTCTGCCGCCTGTGAATGTAGCCAACCATTCACGGCGTTTTGAAGCTCTTCGTCATTGGCGAACCTCTGAGATGCAAGCCACTGCTTCATTTTCGTGAACAGATGAAAGTCACCAGGAGCCAAGTCCGGGCTGTATGGGGAATGATCGAAAACGTCCCATTTAAACTTGGCCAAAAGTTCATTTGTTCTTCGAGCTGTATGAGGGCGAGAAAACAAATGAACTTTTGGTCAAGTTTAAATGGGACGTTTTCGATCATTCCCCATACAGCCCGGACTTGGCTCCTAGTGACTTTCACCTGTTCCCGAACATGAAGCAGTGAGTTGCATCTCAGCGGTTCGCCAATGACGAAGAGCTTCAAAACGCCGTGAATGGTTGGTTACATTCACAGGCGGCAGGTTTTTATGAAGAAGGTATTTCAAAGACTGTTCCAAGGTACGACAAGTGCTTGAATCTGTTTGGCGACTATGTCGAAAAATAGAGAAAACTTGTAGTTTTAATATGTATATAATAAAGTTTTTGTATCTTCACTCGTTAACTTTGTATTTCAAAACAGAGGTTATTTTCTGGATAACCCTCGTAGTTCTAGATTTTTAATGTTGTCTAAAAATTGCTCTATCGAGGTTGGAAGACAAAACGACCCGGTTTTTTTTGATACCGCAACGAAGTTCATGCGTTTAGAGGCGTGTAACTCGATAACTACTTGTTACAGTTTCTAGTTTTCAACAAGGTTTCACTACGCTACTACGAGTATAATTGTAACCATGAAATTGCGAGTCTACTATCGGTTTCATAATCATGGACACCCGAGTTTGAACCCTTGCATCTCCAAAACTATGAGTCGGATTTCAATATACTTTACATCAAAATTTAGCGCATTTTATTCTGCGCTGACCTATAATAGTTCTATATTTTTAATGTTGTTTAAAAATTGCCATATCGAGGTTGGAAGACAAAAAGACCCGCTTGTTTTGATACCGCAACAAAGTTCATGCGTTTAGAGGCGTGTAACTCGATAACTATTTGACCGAAAAGTTTGAAATTTTCACACAACATAGATAATTCTATTCTCACAGCGTGTACGAAATTTCAAATTCATAAGTTATTAAAATTTTGATTTATTAACCATATTCTAAACCCTTGCTATCTCGGTAACCGCTCGATCGTTCGGCACGGGCAAACTATCGTTTCATTCAACGTAAAAAACTTAGTTCAGATATGTTAATAACATGAAATATCGATTGGCCAATGTTGTGGTAGAATTTTTAGAATTTTGAAAAATAGATGGGTAATGCGTGGGGTGGGTGTTACTATCCATGTTGTTTGTTTGTGTACGTGACATCCTGTCGGACTGTCTATCTGAATTGACAGACTGCATTGTCAATTCAGGTAGACAGTCAAATCAGACAACATGGGTAGTAGATATAGTTAGACAGTAATGCAGTGTTGTATTTAGCAGAACGAACTTTTTATCTTCTATTATTATCTTATTAACATAAAACTGCCCATAACAGACAGTGGAGTATCATTATTTACACTCAATCTGTTAGTTGCAGGGCTAAAATAAATAGTTCTGGTTCTTGTCACATGGTCAGCCAATTAAATGACTGAATCATTTAAGAACAGAAAAAGTAGAGGTGTAAAAGACACTAATCAGAGTTTTCTCCTGAAAGTAATGAATTTCATTATACAGCCAGACCCTGTGGTGAATGAAGTGAAGGTGTCATGTGCAGAGTGGAAAATATGTGCTTTTCAGAGGGCCCGGCATGCTGATAAGCGTACTTTTCCATTCATTGAGGAAGGCAATGGTAAACCACCTCACTCCTCGTTTTACTTTGTAAAACCTCTACAGGTTCAAACCAGCTTTTCGGCTGATAACCTAAACAACAACAATTATCATAAAAATTAGAAATTTAATTTTGTTCTTGCTTCAGGATTGTTATCCAAATATTTAAAAACTTATAAACATTACTGATTATTTATTTACTATGTTTTCTAAGGTTTTTCTTTCGATAACTACGGTCGCCGTTCGGAGTCATTTACCGAATCGATTCCGAACAGCGACCACCGTCCATTTAGTTAATTTGCATTTAGTTAGTTTGCATTTTTTTGTCTATTTTGATCTTTGTTCATTTGAACAGCGTTGTTCGTCACAATCACTGAATTCATTTATATTTACAACTAAAATTACATTTAATAGACAGAATATTCTGAAAAATCCTGAGAATTTTTAAAAAAAATTTACTTAGGCCTTCGGGTCAGCCCAGTTAGTCAGCTAGTAGAAAGTTGCTATTATTTGTTAAGTAACACCGGTTGAGCAAGCGACTTTGTATGGTGACCAGTTTACAGCCATCTATGAACAAAATCTACTGGACGTCCCTTATGTCTAATCCACGTCAAAAAAAGTGCAGCAAAAAGCAGCGATCAAGGTAGGCAGTTGTCAACAATGTTCAGTTCCTGATAACAAATAAAAGCTAAAAAAAAATTCCTTATCGACTATATTTTATGCTGATTTTGTTAAATCTCCTTATTGTTATATATTTTTTGCTTTAAAAAGTATGTCAAGCGCCATGTTTCATGAAATTCTTGAAGGGCGTGTGGCTCTCGCGGTAAAAAATTGTCTACAAATCTGATCGGATAAACGAGGTTTTTTTTGTATACAGTAATACAAAATGAATAATAGAAGTATTGTTGAAATGAATAATTTTTCATTATTTCCTAGTAAATTCTTCTCCTTCTTCTTTATCTGCCCCTTCTGCCTCTCAGCGTAGGGTGTGCCATTGCCTCGATCCATCCTCTCCAGATACCTCGGTCCATCATCATATTACAGCATTTCCGTTTATTATTCCGATTATCCAGTCCTGTTCCGAGGCTTTGTGTTGTGCTTTGAATCCGTTTTTAACCAACGTGTGGGAGATTAGCCCAACACGCTGGGTTGGAGTACTTCTTAGTCTGGCTCCTACCCTTTGACCTGTCCGGCTTGGGTGGCCCTACCAGTAGTTACACTACCGCCGGCATAGCTCGCAGGGTCATAGGAACACGCTAGCCCCTCCACCAACGACAAGGTCTTGTACTCCCCAGGAGGGGTCCTAGTAAATTGTTATACGTTATTATGCGATATCTTCGTGTTTTTGTACTTTTAATATCATTATTAAAAAGCGTATTGTTACATAAAGGCGTAATGAGGTGATAAAATGTAATGGAGTTCGTAAAATGACTTAACAGATAATGGCTTTAATGACTAAGGCATCATCCTTTTCTATCTGTTTTTCTTTGTTATTAAGTAAATTAATTTCTCTTGTAACTTTACCTATTTTAACGTTCACTGTTTATTTATTTTTTTCATTTATATAAATTAATTAGTCAGACACCTAACGCTCGTGTTCATAACAGGCAGGTAACAGTGTTAAATTTTTTAAATTCTATCTGTAAGTTCCAGGTCTACAAAAAATTGTATAAAAATCTGGTGTGAAACACTCACACAACTTTCTCTTGCCCCAGTGCAAATAATTAACAATAAAACTAACATTAGTAATAAAGCATTAGAAATAAATAAAAAAATAACCTCAATAAACTTAACCTAATTTTAATCATATATGAAAGACGCAAAATGAAAATCAACCTCAGTTTGGCCTAAAAATACGGAAAATCACTCTTTCACGCTCCACTAGGCTCTGTAGAGAAAAATGCTTTAAATAAAAGTTGTAGATCTTTTAAATTACTATAAATTTGATGATATACACTTTTGTCGAAAATGCATACTAAAGCCGAAATCATAAAAAAATCGATTTTTCACACGTTTTCGTGAGAAAAAACCAGAAAATCGCTAATTACCGCTAAACTAAGCGTTGTACAAAAAAATGTTTGAAATAAAAGTTGTAGAATTTTAAATTCTGATTTTAAATTTTAAGGCTGATGAAGTAGCTGTACTAGTAGGCTGATGAAGTAGCTGTACTAGTAGGCTGATGAAGTAGCTGTACTAGTAGGCACGGATGAAGTGCGGGAGGGAAGGAATCCTATTTTGAAACTTTTCGGACAGTAGATGCATTTCAGAGAACCTTGCATGCTGATAAGCATACTTTTCCTCTCAGCGAGGAAGGCAATTGTAATCCGCCTCACCTCTCATTTTACTTAGTAAAACCTTGTTGTTTTTTAGGTCAACAGCCGAAAGGCTGGTTTGAACCTCTAGAGGTTTTACCAAGTAAAACGAGGAGTGAGGTGTTTTACCATGCCTTCCTCACTGAGTGGAAAAGTACGCTTATCAGCATGCCGGGCCCTCTGAAAAGCACATATTTTCCACTCTGTAAATAACAACTTCACTTCATTCACCACAGGGGGTGGCTGTACAATGAAATTCATTACTTTCAGAGAAGATAACTCTGATTAGTGTCTTGTACACCTCTGCCTCTGCTGTTCTTAAATGGTTCAGTCATTTAATTGACTGACCATGTGAAAAGAAACAGAACTATTTATTTTAGCCCTGCAACGAACAAATTGAGTGTAAAAAATTTGACACTCCACCTGTCTGTTATGGGCAGTAGTAAAACCTATAGAGGTTCAAACCAGCCTTTCGGATGATGACTTGGAACAACAAAAAATGAAACTATGACCGTAACGGAGATCAGTGGGAATCCGTTGGAACTTACTACGTAATGTATAAGGAAGGTGTTCAAATCTATGTACAGGATCATCGTACATGTTGAAATAAGGATGTAAACAAGTAACACGTGACGTCGTCAAGGGTTTATAAAAAAAATATGTAGAAGGGTTTGAGATTTTGACAGAAGGAAATAAATGGTATAAAAGGGCATTCCTGAATAAATATGAATAGATTTGAACGATACGGCTCGGAAAATAAAATATACTACTGAAAATACTGTATTGTTGTTCTTTCCATTCTGGTTTAACTTTCCCCTTACTTGTACATGTTCATACATCATCCACGGTGTCTGTTTTGAATAGAAAATCTTCCTAAAATGTGATTTCATATTGTCAACGTTCTTTAAAATCAAAATAATGTCCTTCTCGCAAATCAAGTATTCTTATCTTTAACTTAAAATATTTTCATATATTTTTTTTGTTAGCCCTAATGTGTGTACGTTGGAATCTGTTCAATTCAGAACAAGAACCAACTTCGTGACCCAATGAGATAAAGATGATTTGTCTTCTTCTTCTTCTGCTTTTCAAGGATTAGGCATCTCTGCCTGTTCCGAACCTCTCAAATCTGACCTTCTCTTTCTCGGGCGTCCTCATTCTCTCCTGCCCTCCGGTCTTCTTATTCTTATAGCCCAGTGTCTGCTTAGGTATCCTATCCTCCCGCATTCTGTTCTGGGATACCTTGTTACTTTCTTTTGCCTATATGAATATATAGGAATAAAAGTATTGTTTTCATGTCGATTTTTCGAAATCGAGTTTTCACCGGATCTACACGTTTTCAGACCCCCTGAACCCAAAAAACATGTTTTTAGCGATTGGTGTGTGTGTGTGTACAGAATATCTCATGAACGGAACATCGTACGAACTTGAAACTTGAAACTTAAGGTACATACCACTACCGGGCCCGACTTGAATAATTTCATTAAATCCGATTTTGATGAAAATATCAATGCCGGATCCTCTCTTAGTACCAAATTTGTGTTTTCTAATGTATTCCATTTTAAAAATTTTGTCACACACGAACACACCAATCGGTAAAACATATTTTTGGGTTCAGGGGACCTAAAAATGAGTATTTTTAGTGAAAATTCGATTTGGAAAAATTACAGAACGATATTACTTTTCTTTCCTATATTTTAAGAAAGGACAAGATAATGTAAGCATATTTTAATATCTACCTACTAAGAAGTTGTTGTATTAATCTTAATAAATGTTTGCAGTACAGATTTTATGAAATTTATCGAAAGAGAAAAGCAAAATTGAGTCGATCGTTTATTTGTTATAAAATAACCAATTCTGTCTCTCTCTCTTTCGCATTCTCCGTTCTTTTCTAACGCATACAGTAATCTGCATTGATCTCTCCCATAACCGATTCAGTTGAGCAACCAGCGCACTCTGTTGACCAAGTTGAAAAGTTTAGTTGTCTCGTTTTCCCGTCACTACTTAATAATGTACCCCGGATATATTATGCTCCAGGATATTTTCATTCTACAAGTATTGGAAAATAATGTAATATTACTAACCTACCACGTTCTATGAAAACCATCTTTTAATTCTTATTATTTTTCCTCTTTCCTTGTCTGGTTTATTACTAATCATTTTTTTTTTATAATAAAATTCACATCGGAAAATATTTTCGTAATTTGTTTTAAGTGCTAATCCCATTTATAGCTTAATTGCTTAAACGTAAAAGTTTTCAGGTTTATTAATGGATATGTACTTAGTTTTTAGTACTTCATTCGGTTTTATTTATTTTGAATTGAACATTTTAAAAGTATTTCATTTTTGTTATTATAGGTGATTTTCTTTTATTAACTGAATCATTATCAGTTTTAACATGATTGCATTTTTAAAAATAATGTTTTCCATTTTCATCTAAACGTTTATTTTGACTTCGATTCATAATCTGTTTACGTCTGAATAATAAATATTCCTTTTAAATTTAAAGCGAATATTTTATTTACCAATTAATTACATGTTTTTTGTTGTGTTGTTTTGGTCATCAGTTGTAAGGGTAATTTGAACCTCTGGAGGTTTTACTATATAAAACGAGGAGTGAGGTAGTTTATGATTGTCTTCCTTATCGAGTAGAAAAGTATGCTTATCAGCATCCCAGGCCCTTTGAAAAGCCATCTACTTTCCACCCTCCAAATGACACCTTCACTTCATTCACTACAGGATCTGGTTCTATAATTATGAAATTCATTATTCTCAGAGGAGATAACTTTGACTTAAGTCTTTTACGCCTGTACTTCTTCTATTGTTAAATGCTTCAGTCGTTGACTGACCATGTTATAAGAAATAGAACTACTTTTTTGTGTCCTTGGAACTAGCAGATCGAGTGATAATAATTAAACATTCCACCTGCTCGTTTTGGGCATCTATCTTATAGATCATTAAAAAAATGTACTAAATCAGACTATTTTAAAAAAAAATCATAGAAGCCGTTTTTGAAAAACTCTCAAAAAAGTGGAAAACTCAAAGAATGAATTGTTACTTCCGGTTGAGAGATTTTGATGACAATTTTCATGTCGGATTCCCTTGTGGAACGTAACTTAAGTTGCATGTTTCAACTTCATAATATATTTTGTTCTCGAGGTATATTGTTCACTCTCTCTCTCTTTCTCTTTCTCTCTCTCTCTCTCTCTCTCACTCACTCACTCACTCACTCACTCGACTATTTGGTATAAAAAAACATATTTTTTAAGTTCAGAAGTTTTGAAAACGTGTATTTTTCAAAACAGAAAATCACTAATTGACGCTAACTTAACTCATTTTAGAAAAAAAATGTAAAATTAAAGTTGCAGTTTTTTTTTAATTTTCTACAAGTGCAATTTTATACACTTTTCTTCAAAAATACATAGTAAGGCCGCAATCTTTACAAAAAAAAAACATTTTGTTTACCACGAGATCACAGCCTCCCTTAGAATTTTACCAGGCATGATGATTACCCTATCTTGTAGAACATAAAAATTTAGTAAATAGGGTTATTTATTTTTACTTTCTCTTGCCTATATGAATATATAGGAAGGAAAGTATTGTTTTCATGTCGATTTTTCGAAATCGAGTTTTCACCGGATCTATACGTTTTCAGACCCCCTGAATCCAAAGAACATGTTTTTAGCGATTGGTCTGTGTGTGTGTCTGTGTGTCTGTGTGTGTGTGTGTGTGAACAGAATATCTCAAGAACGGAACATCGTACGAACTTGAAACTTGAAACTTAAGTTACATACCACTACCGGACGCGACACGAACATTTTCATCAAAATCGGTCAACCGGAAGTAGTAGTTTATTCGTATAATTTTTCAGTTTTTTGCGATTTTCTCAAAAACTGGTCCTACGATTTTTTTTAAAATCGCCTATTTTACTCAATTTTTTATTCTCTACAAGATAGGGTAGGCGCCATGTCTGCTGAAATTCTCGGTGAGGCTGTTTTCACGTAAAAACGTTGTTTTTTTAAGATTACGGCTTTAATATACATTTTAGCGCAAAAACTTATATAATAAAAGTTGTAGAGAATTTAAAAACCTACAACTTCTGTTTCAAACATTTTTTTGTATAACGCTTAGTTTAGCGGTAATTTGCGATTTTCTGTTTTTTTTTCTCACGAAAACGTGAGAAAAATCGATTTTTTTAACATTTCGGTCTTAGTATGCATTTTACGACAAAAGTGTATATAATAAAAGTTATAGAAAATTAAAAGATCTACAACTTTTGTTTAGAGAATTTTTCTCTACATAGCCTAGTTTAGCGTGAAAGTGTGATTTTCCGTTTTTTTTAAGCCAAATTGAGTTCGATTTTCATTTTGCGTCTTCCACTCATGATTAAAATAAGGTTATGTTTTTGAGGTTAGTTGTTGTTTATTTTTAATATTTTATTAATAATGTTAGGTTTATTATTAATTATTTGCATTGGCAAGAGAAAGTTGTGTGAGTGTTTCACACCAGATTTTTTTTTTAAATTGTATTAACCATTTTTGAGAAAATCGCAAAAAAGTGAAAAATCTCACGAATGAACTATTATTGTCCAAAAACCTATTGGTATAAACTATAAACTAGGTATTACTAAAACTATTGCACGAATAAACTGTTGCCCATAACAGACAGGAGGAGTGTGAGATTAAATACAATCAATCTGTTTGTTGCAGGGCTAAAAGAATAGTTTTATATCTTATCACATGGTCAGCCAATTAAATGACTGAATCATTTAAGAACAGAAGAGTTAGAGGTGTAAAAGTCACTAATCAAGAGTCCATTATACAGCCAGATCCTGTGGTTAATGAAGTGAAGGTGTCATTTGCAGGGTGGAAAATATGTGCTTTTTAGAGGGCCCGGCATGCTGATTAGCATACTTTTCCCCACAGTGAGGAAGACATTGGTAAACCACCTCACTCCTCGTTTTACTTAGTATAACCTCTACAGGTTCAAACCAGCCTTTCAGCTGATGACCTTAACAACAAATTATTATACGTCCGGTTGACCGATTTTAATGAAAATGTTCTAGTCGGGTCGCGTGGTGGTACCTAACTTCCAAATTTCAACTTCGTACGATATTCTGTTCTGAAGATATTGTGTTCACACATAGACTAATCGATTAAAACATGATTTTTGGATTCAGAAGACCTGAAAACGTGTTATTTCGGTGAAACTCGACTTTGAAAATTCTTTTAATATGAAAACAATATCTACTACAGTATTCAGATGAACTAAAGTCCCCTAGCCGTGAGAGTGAGAGAATCTATAACGCTCTCACTGGGACAAGCCATACGCGGCATTCTAATAACTTTGTATAATTTTTCTTATTGTTTTGAGCAAGCGTTTATGCACGCCGTAAACTAACAAGCAAGATAACGACTGTAGTATGTTTTCAGATTTGGATTATATGGTAAAGACTTTTGGGCGCATGCGTAGTTATGCCACATATCTCCCTCTCACTCGCTCGGCTGTGGGACATTAATTCGTCTGATACCTATATCTGTTTGGTGATTATTGATCTATTAATTTATTTTCTCGGTTGTTATTTTGTTGTTGTTTATGTCATCAGCGGTTTGAACCTCTAGAGGTTTTACTAAGTAAAACGAGATGTGAGGTGATTTACCATTGCCTTACTCACTGAGTGGAAAAGTATGCTTATTAGCAATCTTTAACCCTTTAACCCTTTATAGGTCTGTGGTAGGTATACTTACCAGTGGAATTAAGGTCAGTTTTGTTTAAAAATAAGCTATATAGTTGAACCCTATTGACATTTTATGGTTTTATAGATGTTTGCTTATTTATTAAACCACCTCACTCCTCGTTTTACTTAGTATAACCTCTACAGACCATAACAGACAGGTGGAGTGTCAAATTATTTACACTCAATCTGTTCGTTGCAGGGCTAAAATAAATAGTTCTGTTTCTTATCACATGGTCAGCCAATTAAATGACTGAATCAATTAACAACAGAAGAGGTAGAGGTGTACTGTGACACTAATCAGAGTTATCTCCTCTGAAAGTAATGAATTTCATTATACAGCCAGACCTTGTGGTGAAGGAAGTGAAAGTGTCATTTGCAGAGTGGAAAATATGTGCTTTTCAGAGGGCCCGGCATGCTGATAAGCGTACTTTTCCACTCAGTAAGGAAGGCAATGGTAAACCACCTCACTCCTCGTTTTACTTAGTAAAACCTCTACAGGTTCAAACCAGCCTTTTGGCTGATGACCTAAACAACACAACAACCTCTACAGGTTCAAACCAGCCTTTCGGCTGATGACCTTAACAACAAACTAATATACGTCCGGTTGACCGATTTTAATGAAAATGTTATAGTTGGGTCGCGTAGAAAGTAGTTCTACATGTAAGTAGACTATCCATATATTGAAATTAGCACGCAGCGACCATTTGCTTCATGAGTTATACGAATGTGGTAAGTCTTTAACTTTACTCATTGTTGTGAGCAAGCGTTTATGCAAGCAGTAAACTAACAAGCAAGATAACGACTGTAGTATGTTTTCAGATTTGGATAACGGTAAAAACCTTTGAGCGCATGCGTAGTTATGCCACATTCACCTGCCCTCTCACTCGCTCGGCTAAAGGACATTAATTTATCTGATATCTGTACGTTCTTTATTATGTTCAAAAGTGGAAGAGAAAGTAAAAATCTAACCTGAACAGATTTGTTTGTATAGACTATTTCCTCCTTTTTTTGATTTGAAAATATGTATAAATTATTAATTGTGTATATTTGTATAGTTAAACCGTTCAACCCCTAAAGGAAAATGTGCAAATTTCAGCTCTCTAGTTGATGAGGAAGTTGGGAAAATTAGTGATGAGAGGGTGAAATAATCAGTGAGCGCTTTCAAATTTCTACATACGTATAGATGGATTTTAGGTCGACAATATTATGTAGTGTAATACTCGTATGTATTCGCAAAGGAAAAACAAAGTACTCATTCAGGCGGTTGGTTCATTTAGCACTATTAAATTATACAAATACCTTTTGCACAACGATCAAACAAAAACATAATATAGGCTACAGTATTTGTGTACTATTGCACCAAAACCAAATTGTTACAATTGTGCAAGAGCTAGTGTAGAAGGCCGGTTTCACACGTATGCGGTTCGGTTCGTTTTCAGTTGCAACCGAAAACACATACAGTCAACTCCCGATTATCCGCGCACGTCGGATGAAATTTTTTTTCATTCTTTTTTCTTAACGTTAAGTAAATTTCTTGTAATGTGATAACATTAAAGATAAAATTTGTACAGCACAGCAAGTACGCGCTTTGTAAAGTAAAGCACACGCTTAAATTTGTAAATACGCGCTTTGTAAAGTAAAGCACACGCTTACATTTGTAAATACGCGCTTTGTAAAGTAAAGCACACGCTTTAATTTGTAA
The DNA here is from genome assembly GCA_035578175.1 of Catonia carolina. Taxonomy (NCBI): domain Eukaryota; kingdom Metazoa; phylum Arthropoda; class Insecta; order Hemiptera; family Achilidae; genus Catonia; species Catonia carolina. The sequence continues at coordinate 69,880,490 of JAQMRL010000006.1, forward strand.
ATACGCGCTTTGTAAAGTAAAGCACACGCTTAAATTTGTAAATACGCGCTTTGTAAAGTAAAGCACACGCTTAAATTTGTAAATACGCGCTTTGTAAAGTAAAGCACACGCTTAAATTTGTAAATACGCGCTTTTTAAAGTAAAGCACACGCTTAAATTTGTAAATACGAGCTTTTTAAAGTAAAGCACACGCTTAAATTTGTAAATACGCGCTTTGTAAAGTAAAGCACACGCTTAAATTTGTAAATACGCGCTTTGTTAAGTAAAGCACATGCTTAAATTTGTAAAGCACACGCTTTGCTTTATGACAAAATTATGTTAAGAAAACTTCAGTCCCAAATCAAGAAAAAGTGTTTTAACTCAAAAAAACAAAAGCAGATGACTGACTTTTTAAAACGTTGTGACTTCTATTACAACATAGCTTCTGCACATCATTTGTAAGTAAACAATATTTTTATGTTTTTTTTTCTAAATACATTGTATGTTCTAATTTAAAAAATTACAGTAAACAAACATTTTTAGGGACAAAAAATAATTAACAGTATTTAAAATTTTAATGTTATATTTTGTAATTTAAGTTAGTGTTTTCATTATTGCACATATATTTATGTACTTTAAATAACAACAAATTAATAAAGATTTTATACGTATAGGTACTACTGTATATGCCTACGCTTTTTTTCGTCATTTTGCGGATTATCCGCGGAATCGGATTATCCGCGGCACTCGTGCCACCCAATTCCGCGGATAATCAGGAGTTGACTGTACACGGTTTATATTAGGTTTTGTGTTTTCTTCCGAAAGTGCGACAACAGCTCTCAGTCACCATCTTGCAGCGGTTCTCCAACATTTTATTTCGAGCCCTCCTTATTTGGTTAAACTGTAAGCAACGCCTTCTTATATGTATACGAGTTAGCATTTTTTTTTAAATAACACTTTTACTGGTAATTCTTATTTAATTTACATATTAAAGCGTATTCCTGTTGGAAGAATGCGTTCAATGTTGAAATAAAATTAAAAACAAAATTACAAATAGATCGGGACGTGTATTGTTAATAAGTATAAATGTAATTCAAAACAAAAATTTATACTAAAAATCTGGTGTGAAACATTCACACAACTTTCTCTTGCCAATGCAAATAATTAACAATAATCCTAACATTAGTAATAAAACATTAGAAATGAACAAAAAACTAACCTCAAAAAACATTAGTGAAATACGCAAAATTAAAATCGACCTCAGTTTGGCTAAAAATACGGAAAATCGCTCATTCACGCTAAACTAGGCACTGTACAAAAACATTCTTTAAATAAAAGTTCTAGATCTCTTAATTTCCTATAAATTTAATTTTATACACGTTCGTCGTAAAATGCATTCTAAGGCCGAAATATTTAAAAAATCGATTTTTCACACGTTTTCGTGAGAAAAAAACAGAAAATTGCCAATTACCGCTAAACTAAGCGTTATACAAAAAAATGTTTGAAATAAAAGTTGTAAAATTTTAAATTCTCTACAACTTTTACTATATAAATTTTTGCTCTAAATTGCATATTAAAACCGTAATCTTAAAAAAACAATGTTTTTCGTGAAAACAGCCTCACCCAGAATTTCAGCAAACATGACGCCTACCCTATCATGTAGAGAATAAAAAATGTAGTAAACCAGGCGATTTTTAAAAAAATCATAGGACCAGTTTTTGAGAAAATCGCAAAAAAGTGAAAAATTATACGAATAAACTACTACTTCCGGTTGACCGATTTTGATGAAAATGTTCGTGTCGGGTCCGGTAGTGGTATGTAACTTAAGTTTCAAGTTTCAAGTTCGTACGATGTTCCGTTCTTGAGATATTCTATAGACACACACACACACACACACACACACACAGACCAATCGCTAAAAACATGTTTTTTGGGTTCAGGGGGTCTGAAAACGTATAGATCCGGTGAAAACTCGATTTCGAAAAATCGACATGAAAACAATACTTTCCTTCCTATATATTCATATAGGCAAGAGAAAGTAAAAATGAGATGGACGAGCCTTAATATTTTCTCGGTACAAAGCTTTCTGAAATGTGAAATCAGTTCCGACTGTGAAACTTTTAAGTTCTCTTGTCATATCTAATCTTGAACGGTATTTGCTCTTCATGGCAGCTTTGCGACACCCCCCTCCGCAACTCCTTTATTACGTCCCACCCATTTTGAGAACCCATGGATTAGTGAGTAGTGATTATCAATTACGAGAAGTCAAACAAAAAATTGAAACGAACCGATACAATTCCAAATGATAACTGATAAAATTAAAATGAAGTAAACACGGGTAAGTGCAAACAGTTGTATTAACTAATCACAGACATTAATTATTTTAATGATAGGCTATGAAATAAACAATCTGGAATGATAAACAACGAATCACTGGAATTGTTTACTCTCCTGTTACAATTCAAGAGCATTAGTCTTATATTACTTGTGACAAAAAATTAAATAAAACTGAGTCTATAATAAAAACCTACTAATCATAAATGATAATGTAATAATAGTAAATAATGTAACGAAAAGTTATTTTTCAGTTTTCAGTTTTTTTCAGTTATTAATGGTAAACTAATGTTCGATTTATAAAACATTTTCTAACAAATGAATTGAACGTGTTTTTATTATATTAAGTTTAGAGCGAATCAGAGTTGTATGAAATTTCGTTTTTGATCATACTGTGCGTATTTTTAATTAATGCGCATGCTCACTTGTATTGCTGGTTGCCTACGTCGGAGTACTCTTAGCGTAGACAGACTCTAAGGAGTATTTGGTGCTCTACGGTTTCCATTAGGTCCTGAATAGAACCAAAAGCACCGTTTGACGGTTGTCGGAAGCAACCGAAAACGAATTGAACCGCATACGTGTGAAACCGGCCTCATTCCATTGGACAATTTTGTTCCTCATCTATATTGTAACAAAGTGAAGAGAGAGTAAGTATTGTGGGTTGATTTCATGTTTGTCATACTCCATCCGCTAACAGTTCCAACAGTTTGTTTGCGGATGTGTCTGGGTAATCAGTTTTGTCTGATAGCAGATGCTCTGTTTGCGTCCAACAAGTCGTTTTAAATATGGACAAACCGACCGTGCTGTCAACGGAAATGTTCACAACTTTATTATTACAAAACCGTCTATTTAATCTATTTATCTTTAACGGTTTAATTAGCTGGGATATTGAAACCCTAGGGGACCCCGGATAGAAAAAATGAATAAAAATTCGATTTTTATATTTTGATCTCAAATGGTCTGAATTCCACCGGGTTGGACTAGAGGTAAAGTCGTCGCCAAAATCAGCTGTTTAACTGCTGATTTTCGGAGACGAGGGTTCCTGGTTCAAATCCTAGTAAAGTTAGTTACTTTTATACGGATTTGAATTCTAGACAGTGGTTACCGGTGTACTGTGATGGTATGGTTTAATTAACCATACTCTCTCAGGAATGGTCGGCCTGAGTCTGTACAAGACCACACCTCATTCACATGTCATACACTTCATCCTCATCTCATTGGGTCATGGGGTTGCTTATTGTTCTGAATTGAACAGATTGCAACGTACACATATTAGGAATTTAAAAAAAAATTTTTTTTAAATATGGACAAACAGACCGTGTTGTAAACGGAAATGTTCACAACTCTTATTATTACAAAACCGTCTATTTCATCTATTTATCTTTAACGGTTTAATTAGCTGGGATATTGAAACCTTAGGGGGACCCCGGATAGAAAAAAATTAATAGAGTTTCGATTTTTATATTTTGATTTCAAATGGTTTGAAATTCCCTTTTTTCCAACGCCTTATAAAGCACGTTTCTATGGCAACTAGAAAATTTATATTTGATATTTTCATAACGTGATATCTATTACTTTTGTACCATTTTAGGGCCTAACTGTACAATTTTATCTTCATCGTTTATTTATTTACTTTTTTTTATTTATTTAACGTTGCATCAACTGCAAAGGTCATTAGCGACGACGTTGGGGTGTAACTATGTACAATGGAGGATGAAATGTTTTTTTGTGACGTATGAAAATATGCCGTGCCTGAGAGGGATTCGAATCCACGACCTCATGGTGAGAGGTGAGCTCGTTACCAACTACGCCAGTGCGGCCGGCTTTTCTTTTTTCCCATTCAGGCACGGCATATTTTCATACGTTACAAAAAAACATTTCATCCTTCACCGTCTGCATTAGCAGTACTTGCAGAACAGTCGGACGTTAAAAAAAAAATAAGGGCCAAAATCAGCTGTTTAACAGCTGATTTTCGGAGACGAAGGTTCCTGGTTCAAATCCTAGTAAAGTTAGTTACTTTTATACGGATTTGAATACTAGACAGTAGTTACCGGTGTACTTTGATGGTTGGGGTTTAATTAACCATTCTCTCTCAGGAATGGTCGGCCTGAGTCTGAACAAGACTACACCTCATTACACGTCATACATATCATCCTCATCTCATTGGGTCATGGGGTTGCTTATTGTTCTGAATTGAACAGATTGCAACGTACACGCATTAGGAATTAAAAAAAAAAAATTATTTCTGAATTTTGCTGGTAATAAATCAGCTGATTACCTAACCTTTGTTTATTTTTTACAGTATGTATGCGATTGCTGTTTACCTAACCTTTTTAAAGTTCGAAAAGTTTTCTTTACAGTTTATAAATTTCCTTCCATATCGTTTTCATGCTTTTTTCTCATTTCGCTATTTTTTCACCTTCATGTACCACCTTTTTCTCACAAACCACTCAAGATAAAGGAATGAAATTTTCAGGGTATGTTTATATAACTCAGTTCTTTATTTTTAGTGCGTAGTTTTGCAAAATACAAGAGGAAAAAATATGCGGTAAAATTGTTATTAAAAATGGAGTTTTATTTGAAAATTCAGTTTTCCATGAAAATTATAAGCAAGGAGCTCTAAAGTTGCAGCAAAGCATGAATTTTAATTTGAGGTATAAACCAGCTCTTTTATCTCTAGTAGTTCTTGAGAAAAAGGTACAAACCTTGACATTACGTTAGATAGGGATCCAGAGAGCCCTTAATTTGTAAAACATCATTTTGAAGAAAATTTTTAACAACAAATTTGGAAAAAAATTCAATTTCAAAATGTAGAGGAATGCACTAAAATTGACGCTAAACTAGTCTCTGTAAAATAAAATGCTTGAAATAAAAGTTGTAGGTATTTTAATATCTTATAAATTTAATTTATGTACACTTTTGTTGTAAAATGCACCCCTATGGCATCAATATTAAAAAGTCCTACCTGTGTTACGGTTGGAAAGCCTTAAATATTTAGTGGCTTTTGTCAGGGCCACTAAATAAAGGTTTTCCCACTCCACTTTACGTCTCCATCCGCTGAAACTATGCGTAGTAGTCGTAGAAGATTATCTCAAAAACCCTTTCATGAGACGTCGCGTCTCATGACTGGTGACAATTTTTGAAAAGGCTTACCTTTGACTTATGGCTAAAACCATTAGTGATTTCTGTATCTACTCTTTAACAGGAATCTAATGACACTATTTTTGTTTCTAAATTCCGACTTTGATTTCTCGACTTCCGGTTTCGGGCTACTTCCGATACTGTTTAATGGGAATTGAAACAGCCAATTTTTGTTTTTAAATTCCGACTTTGATTGCTTGACTTCCGGTTGAAACCGAAACTTCAAATTATTTTTGTATTTACTCTTTAAGATTAATCAGTGACTCTATTTTAGTTTCGAAATTCCGACTTTGATTTCTTGACTTCCGGTTATGGACCACTTCCGGTGGAAATCGGAACTTCATACCCAATGATTTATGTACTACTCTTTAATGGGAATCGAATGACGTTATTTTTGGTTCCAAATTCCGACTTTGATTTCTTGACTTTCGGTTTCGGGCCATTTCCGGATGAAACCGGATTTTTATATCCAATATTTCCTGCATCGGCTCTTTAATAGCAATCGAATGACCTAATTTTGTTTCCGAATTCCGACTTTGATTTCCGGTTTTGGCCCACTTCCCGTTCAAAACGCGAACTTCATACCCAATGGTTTGTGTACTACCCTTTAATACGAATCGAATGACATTATTTTTGTTTCAAATTCCGACTTTGATTTCTTGACTTCCGGTTTTGGACCACTTCCGGTCGAAACCGGAACTTCAAACCCAATCCAGGTCCACTAACTTTTTGTGTAGATTACGAATCACTAAACTATTTTTTGCTATCTCTTGTAGTTTGTGACCGTCATTTTTTGACTTCTGGTTTTCGGCCACTTCTGATCGAAATCGAAACTTAAAGCACAATTTAGGCCCACTACGTTTTTGAGTAGATTACGAATCCGAAAATTGTTAAGTTGCTATCTCTTGTAGTTTCTGACATCTAGGTATGACTGAAGTACGGACTAAGGGAAATGATCGATAATAATTTTAAAAATTTCTACAAATGATATAGTGTGTAATATTGAAGATGAACTAAAACAATATTGAAGGAAACTATGTTTGATTTAAAACAACGTAGCTGTAAGTTATTTAGAAACAATGCACCGTGTAGATTTATATTACATGAATTTATCTCATAAATGGTCCAATGTTCTTGTTTTTTATTATAATAATAAATAAAGGAAGAGGTTTCGGTTAATAAAGTTTGATTAATATTGTCGGGTCACCTATACGATAATTATTCATTCAACATATCGAATTTTATATCGATGTATCGATACTTCGTTTTAACTTTGTATTGTGTAATATTACCAGATCCAGTAGTAGGTTAATTTGTTCAGGTATTACTTTCTCTCACCTATATGAATATATAGGAAGGAAAGTATAGTTTTCGTATCGATTTTTTGAAATTGAGTTTTCTCCAGTTATACACATTTTCAAACCCCTGAACCCCAAAAAACATGTTTTAAGTGATTGATTTGTGTGTGTGTGTCTGTGTCTGTTTCTGTGTGTGAACAAATATCTCTTGAAAAAAACATTATACGAAGTTAACACTTGAAACTTAAGTTAAAGTTAGGTTCTACTAGAAAAGTGGATAAAATTTACAATACCTTAATGGAAAACTATTACAAATTTATGTATGTCTGTCTTTTAGCTAATCTACAGCTTAAAATGTATCAAAATTGATATTTTTAAAAAGATGTCAACATTTTCTTTTCTTTCCTTTTCTTTGCCCGTAACAGACATTTGAAGTCTCAAATTATTTACACTCAATCTGTTAGTTGCAGTGCTAAAATAAATATTTCTGTTTCTTATCACAAATGGTCAACCAATTAAATGACTGAATCATTTAAGAATAGAAGAGGCAGAGATGTAAAAGACACTAATCAGAGTTATTTCCTCTGAAAGTAATTAATTTCATTATACAGCCAGACCCTGTAGTGAATGAAGTAAAGGTGTCATTTGCAGAGTGGAAAATATGTGCTTTTCAGAGGGCCCGGCATGCTGATAAGCATATTTTTCCACTCAGTGAGGAAGGCAATAAACCACCTCACTCCTCGTTTTACTTAGTAAAATCTCTACTGGTTCAAACCAGCCTTTCGGCTGATTGTCTAAACAACAAACATTTTCTGTTGATTCCTGACTATAACGAGTGTTCATTTATTCGTGGGAAGAAAATGTTAACAAACTAAGAAGAAAATCAATTCTGTACCTACGAGGTAAAGGAAGTTAACTTCATTTCATTGTAATTTTTCAGAAGAACCAGAAACATTAAATTTTTTATTTTGTAAAAAATTTCTGAAGGTTCGAAAAATTTTTTAAATTTGTACCAAATAAAATACGTAGCTTCTGATACAGAGATTTACATGACTAAACAACCCTCTTAACTTCTACTACCCTCTGACCACCCACAGAACTTCATACTCTGAAGTCTTTCTGCGTTTTAATTACATTAGTGTTAACCCCCAATGTAACTCGATTTAATCAAACGAAAACAAAACTTAGACAAAATATATTGTGCAAACTCTTATTCTGATAAAGATACAGCATTTTATACACAACAATGTTAGAACAAATTTTAGAATTCAAATATATTCTGATGACATCAATAAGACAATAAAAACAAAATAATTCAAAATAACTTTTTGTCAATAACGAGTATACATTTAATTAGAGTTAAAAATAGTAGTAATTTTTAAAATATTCCGTATCAATATACAAAAGTGGAGTTAATTTGGTTACTGCAACTTTTATTGAGCTTTCTTGCTGATTTTCATACAAAATTTTGCCAAAATTGGAATTAACACCCTTTACCTCTAGGGCACAGAATTCTATTTCCCTATCGTTCAAATTCCGTGGCACACTTGGTATATTTTTGCCGTACATTATTAATATAATATTGATTATGTTAATCATTTTTATATTCAACTTATTATTACCTGAAACTCAACTTACAAGCTAAATTTACTTTAATAAGAAACCGGAAAAGTTTTAAATTATAAAATTAAAGTAACCTTTTATAAAATGAAAAGTTTATTACGACTCACTCTTGTTAAAGTGCTCGTAGTAAAATTATATTTATATAAATTAAAATAAGTTTTCAAAAAGGTTTTTAAAACTTAACAGACTAGGCATTTGCTTAAAATTTAACTAACTTTAATTACATTACAGTATTATGTTTTACATATTAACAAATGAAATTTCTTTACCCCGTACTTTCTCTAGAAAACTTATTTATCAACGTTTAGTATATATATATATATATATATAACCTCTGTGTGATTAATCATTCAGTTTTTAACAAAAACTAATTAAAATATAAAGAGAGTAGAAAACTATTATAATCTTATTTTGCAAATATTTTAGTAGTTATAATTTTATTTTTCTAAAAGTGGGGCAACATAAAAAAATAAAGTATAGTAGTTTATATAACAATGAAATAAATTAGGACTTGTGTGGTTCAAGTTTGTATTACGAAAACGTAGATGATTTATCCCCTGAAACGGGATTTTAGAGCCTATAAAAATCCCTTTCATAAGACGACGCGTCTCATAGCTGTTGACAAATTTTAAAAAGTCTTACCTTTGATCTATTCCAAAAACCAGTAGTGATTTTTGTATCTGTTCTTTAAAATGAATCGAATGACACTATTTTTGTTTCCAAATTCCGATTTCGATTTCTTAAGTTACGGTTTTGGGCCATTTCCGGTCGAAACCGGAACTTCAAACCCAATCCATGTTCACCAATTTCGACTTTCTCTTGCCTATATGAATATATAGGAAGGAAAGTATTGTTTTCATGTCGATTTTTCGAAATCGAGTTTTCACCGGATTTACACGTTTTCAGACCCCCTGAACCCAAAAAACATGTTTTTTAGCGATTGGTCTGTGTGTGTGTGTGTGTGTGTTTGTCTGTGTGTGAACAGAATATCTCGAACGGAACATCTTACGAACTTGAAACTTAAGTTACATACCACTACCGGACCCGACACGAACATTTTCATGAAAATCGGTCAACCGGAAGTAGTAGTTTATTCGTGTCATTTTTCACTTTTTTGCTATTTTCTGAAATACGGCTGCTACGATTTTTTTTCTTAAAGTCTACGAAAGCGATGTGTGTTTCCTTATTAAATTTGATCCTCTTTTTATAAATTTATGTCAGTGTGAAATCACAATAAAGTTTAACATGTTAATGGTAAAGACAATATTGTAGCCGGCCGCATTAGCGCAGTTGGTAACGTGATCGCCTCTCATCATGTGGTTCTGGGTTCGAATCCCACTCAGGCACGGCATATTTTCATTCGTTACAAAAAAAAATCATTTCATCCTCATTACGAACAGTTACACCCCAACGTCGTCGCCAATGACCTTGCAGTTGTTGATGCGACAATAAATAAATAAATTAAAAAAAAAAATATTGTATTCTTTTGTAATGAACGGATGAATAGAGTTTATAAAACGGAAGTAAATATAAATTTCACCGCCGACCGACCGGCCTTTTCCTCATACCAAGTATTCTGAAATTAGTTGTGTTACCAACGAAGAAGGATTATTTTTAATGCTCCTAACTTTGTGGCATACATATTACTACTAGTGCCTTTTCCTCTCTTTAAAAGTAGGAGAGGAAATCTACTTCTCCCTGTTTTTAATCATCTTTTCCAAATACCCCAAACCAATTTTCCAGGCCGAATTTTCATAATCTCTCTCGGTTTGCGGCTGACATATTATATATTTATAGCGTAAGGAATAAAAAAAACTTACCCTTCTCTAAATCTCTTATTAGGTTGTAGTTTTCCCTTTTTCAAACCTAATTAAATGGATTTAAAAAAAAAATTTGTGCGAAACACTCGCACAACTTTCTCTTCCCAATGCAAATAATTAACAATAGGCTATAACCTAATTTTAATTATGAGTGAAATTAAAACTACAACTTTTAATTCAAACCTTCTTTTCTACAACGGTTAATTTAGCGATAAATAGTGGTTTTCTGTATTTTATACATAAAAAACGGTAAAAATGGGATTTTTTCATATTGCGGCCGTAGTATGTATTTTACCACAAAATTATATATAATCAACGTTAGAAGAAAATCACAAAAATCGACGCAAAATAAAAATCAACCTCAGTTTGGTTTTAAAATACGGAAAATCTGTCTTTCATTCTAAACTAGGCTCTGCTGAGAAAAATTCTTTAAATAAAAGTTGTAGATCTTTCAATGTCCTTTAAATTTTATTATATACACTTTTGTATATAATAAAATATTCAGTATACTAAGGCTGCAATCTTAAAACAATCGATTTCTTTACACGTTTTCGTGAGAAATAAAACAGAAAATCGCTAATTACCGCTTAACTAAGCGTTATACAACAAACGTTTGTAATAAAAGTTGTAGGTTTTTGAATTTTTTACAATTTTTTTATTTCATTTTGGCGGTAAAATGCATATTAAAGCCGCCATTTTATAAAAACAATTTTTTTACGAGATAACAGCCTTCCCAAGAATTTCAGCAGATATTGCGCCTACCCTATCTTGTTTTTTTTTCTAATCCCTAATTTGTGTACGTTGCAATCTGTTCAATTCAGAACAATTAGCAACCCAATGAGATGAGGATGATGTGTATGACGTGTAAATGAGGTGTAGTCTTGTACAGACTCAGGTCGACCATCCTGAGAGAGTATGGTTAATTGAACCCCAACCATCAAATTACACCGGTAACCACTGTCTAGCATTCAAATCCGTATAAAAGTAACTACCTTTACTAGGATTTGAACCAGGAAACTTCGTCTCCGAAAATCAGCTGATTTTGGCGACGACTTTACCTCTAGACTAACCCGGTGGGTTACCCTATCTTGCAGAGCTTAAAAAAATGTAGCAAATTAGCCGATATAAAAAAAGACGTTGTGGAGCCATTCGTTTTTGAGAAAATCGCAAAAAAGTGAAAAATGACACCAATAAACTACTACTTCCAGTTGACAGATTTTGCTGAAAATGTTCGTGTCGGGTCCGGTAGTAGAATAAAACGATTGACATAAAATTTGTCGATTTTTGTAATTTTTTTCTAACGTTGATTATATACAATTTTGTGGTAAAATGCATACTAAGGCCGCAATATGAATAAATCCCATTTTTTACAGTTTTTTATGTGTAAAATACAGAAAACCGTTATTTGTCGCTAAATTAAGCGTTGTAGAAAATAAGGTTCTAATTAAAAGTTGTAGTTTTAATTTCCTACAACTTATATTATGTACAATTTTGCCCTAAAATGCAAATTATGGCTGCAATTTTAAAAAAAGGTCAATGTTTGACCACGAGAATACAGCTTCTCCAGATGAATTTTAGCGGACATGGCGCCTTATCCTATTTTGTGGAGCATATAAAATGAAGTGAAGTGATTTAAACAAAAACATCGTATGAGCCGTTTTTGAGAAAATTGCACGAATAAATTACTACTTCCGGTTTACCGATTTTGATGTAATAGAATGTAAAAGAAAACAAATTGTTTTATTTTTATTCCTAATTTGTGTACGTTGCAACCTGTTCAATTTAGAACAATAAGCAACCCCATGACCCAATGAGATGAGGATGATATGTATGACGTGTAAGTGAGGTGTAGTCTTGTACAAACTCAGGGCGACCATTCCTGAGAGAGTATGCTTAATTGAACCCCAACCTTCAAAGTACACCGGTAACCACTGTCTAGCACTCAAATCCGTATAAAAGCAACTACCTTTACTAGGATTTGAACCAGGAACCTTAGTCTCTGAAAATCAGCTGTTAAACAGCTGATTTTGGAGACGACTTTACCTCTAAGCCAACCCGGTGGGTTGTAAACAAATAATTACTGTTTTAAACCCACCGGGTTGGTCTAGAGGTAAAGTCGTCATCGTGAATCAGCTTTTCAACAGCTGATTTTCGGAGACGAAGATCCGTGGTTGAAATCCTAGTAAAGGTAGTTTTTTTTATGGTTTGGGCTGTATTAATCATACTCTCTGAGAGTGTACAAGACTATACCTCAGTTATTCGTCGTACATATCATCCTCATCTGATTGGGTTATGAGGTTGCTTATTGTTCTTAAACTGAACAGATTGCAACGTGCACACATTAGGGATTAAAATAAAAATTACTGGTTTTGTTAGCTAATGTACAAAAATAAATAACTGTGCATTTTATTTATAGAAGAAAATCTGTATGTGTATTGTAATATATTGCTATGAAAATGTACAATGTATGTAATAATGATGTTTTCTTTTTTAAAAATAAACGTAACGTATGTTTAAAGGAGTACTTATGACGATTATGGAACTGGGAAAGGTTTTCCTCCAGTAAAAAAATCAACTGGAATATTTTTGTATGGGTAGAATGAAAATATGATAGAAAGAGAGAAGATGAGTAATGTTAGAGTGAAAAAGAGGAAAGAACAAAAATGTAATGATGCGTGCTTGCGAAAATAATAACAGTCATTAATGATAAGAAAGCGATTGTCATTGCGTTGCGATGGAGACGGTTAGAATGGTATCCTCATAGAATGGTATCCTAGAAGGGTTCAGAATCCCGCTGTGTGTTTTGTCATATTGTGGCATCAGCTAATTTTAATCCCTATTATATTTCGATAAAGGTGGTCACTTTTTTCCGACAGTGTTCTCTCTCTGTCACTCTTCACAGTGTTTTCTGTCTTCTTCTACTCTACCTGCTACCTGCGGGTCCCCCTACGTGCCCAACCCTTAACAATTCAATAATAATAATAAAACTACATTAACGTATCAATGCTTACAGAGCTCATTTTAGAAAAAGATCTAAATTCATGTAAGAAAATTATTTTATCTTTAATCTATTTGAATGTGTGCTGGTTTTTAATTACGCTGTATTATTAAACAGCATAATTTTAAATAGTACGTACTCATCTTTAGCGGCAGTAATTCCAACTGCCGCTAAATTATTTTTTTCAGATTAAATATCTTGGTTTATTCAAATTATTTTAAGAAATGAAACCATAGTTTTTTCTGTAGGTTATCAGACGAAAAAATTACAAATTTACAAGGACAAATTTATTTTGTCCTTGTAAATTTAAATAAACCAACTTATATTTCAAATAGTACTTAAATAACAGTTTAATTTTAATTGGTCTTACAGTAGGTAACATTTTTTAACAAATTACATTAAAACGTAATAATATCACTTAAAATAATATACATTTAATGAACTAAATTAATTTTCTTAACTAAAATTAATTCTTAATTTCAGTATAATTTACGTAATAACATAATTTACATAGCATAATTCTGCCCTACTAAGCCAAAAAGCCGTAACTGCAAACAAATTAAATTTGAGTTTTGAACTGATTCTTATGTTTAAAAGTATGAGAAATCCAAAAAAACTAAGCCAAAATACCGTATCTACAACCTTATACGACCTTATCTACCAACCAAAACCTGTGGTAACAGTAACTACATTTTCTAGGCTAAAAAGCCGTAACTACACTGCAGATATTGATAAATAACAAGAAGTTTGTAAAATAAACCCTTGTTTATCTTTAGAATAAATCATTCACAGATGATTTTGAAATGAATAACAGCTGATCTAAAATGCCGGGAAATTGTCTGCTTCCCTCCAGTTTGGCCGACCAAGACTCTGGTAAAACTTTTTTTGTTTATTGAAATTTTAAATGAGTCTTAAGAAATTTTTTCCCACTTCACTTGGTTATGATTTAAACAATGACAAATTGGTTTATAATGTTCTCAACCAAGATTTGAGGGACTTAACACCCAAATAAGACAGGCGGGGTAAACACGAACCTCACAATAAAATAGATAGGGCAGTTATTATAGATCATATGTTGAAATACAATCCCTGTGTGTCACATTACAGAAGAGAACGTGGCCCGAAAAGACTGCACCTGCCAACATACATTAACATCCAACAAATGCACACGGATTTTCAAAATGAAAATAAAGAACTTCCGCGTTCATATGATTTATACAGATATGTTCTTTCTGAATTAAATTTATCTTTCACCAAACTTGGACACGAATAGTGTCGAAACTGTACTACGTATAGAAATCATGATGTTGACCACAGCAAGATTCCAAGTGATTCATGCTCTGAATGCCAAGAGTGCCTGTTACATAAGGAAAAATACACTGCAACCCGAAAAGCATATCAAAATTGTGCAGATAAACAAAATTTATAACATTACCATTACCAACTTGACGGAACGGTTGCATTTTCCATCTTCTTCTTCTTCTTCTTCTTCAGCTTTTCCCTTCCTCAGGGGTCGCTGTTCCGTACTCTTCTCCTCCACTCCCTCCGATCCACCACATCCTCCTCGCTCAGGCCCTTCTCCCTCAAGTCGTCCGCCACGGCGTCCCTCCATCTTCTCCGGGGTCTCCCCCTCCCTCTCACCCCATCCACCACCAATCCATCCACAACCCTTCCCACATACTCCTCCTCCCTACGCATCAAATGTCCATACCACTGCAGCCTTCGTTCCTGAACCTTCTTGGACACTTCTATCACTCCCACAGACTCCCTTACCACCTCATTCCGTATCCTATCTTTCCTAGTCTTTCCCTGCATCCACCTCAACATCCTCATTTCCGCAACCTCCAACTTGTTTCCCTGTCTCCTCGTCATAGGCCAAGTCTCACTACCATATAACAATGCCGGTCTAATCACTGTCTTATATATCTTTCCCTTCATTTTTGTCCCAATCCTTCTGTCACACAATACACCTGTCATTCGCCTCCAGTTATTCCATCCAGCTTGTATTCTATGGTTAATTTCCTCCTCCAGTCCTCCACTCTCGGTGAGGCATGAACCAAGGTACTTGAAACACTTAACCCTTCTCACCACTTCATTCAGCAAACACACCCCTCCACTCTTATCCTCACCTCCAAACCATAGGTATTCAGTCTTTTCCCTGCTGATCCTCAGGCCTCCCTCCTCTAATACCTCTCTCCAACTTTCCAGTTTCCTCTCCACTATATCCCTGGTTTCTCCCACCAGCACAATGTCATCCGCAAAAAGCATTGTCCAGGGTGCCTGCTCTCTCACCCCTTCAGTAAGTGTATCCATAACCAAGTTGAATAGATATGGGCTCAAAGCAGAGCCTTGATGCAGACCCACAGTCACTGGAAAACTCTCTGTTACTCCCACACAGGTTCTTACTCTGGTGCCCACTCCAGCATATGCATATGGTGCATATTATAATGCACTATTATCGGGAGAGCCTTTAAGATGATCCGTTCAATCAAATAAACTTTCTTCGAAGAGGAAAGAAGGGTCTTCATAGTGTAAGTATAAGCCCTAAATATGAATAAGAGGTTTTATTTCAGAAGAAAAGTCGAAAGGGTTACTTGAACTGCTTGAACTTGTACAAAAAATTTTTCATGATGTTTATTTAAATTAAGAAATAACAACTCTGCTGCTAAATGTATTGATCCTGACCTGGTACAAATACAACCAGATGAAATTTAAGACCAAAAGTAAAAACCTAACTTAATGTTGCTTATTTTTACATAATATTTCTATTTGTTTGAAAAATATTTGTGTGAATTATAAATTAAACTAAATTTTAACCATTATTTTTATGATGAGACTTTTTTATAAAATGTCTAACTTGCTCGTTTAAAAAGTGTATGGAGAGCTTTAGGATCTAAAAGAAATATATTAGGAAAAAATGTTATTGTAGTTTTAGCTACAGTTGTGTAACAAAATCTGTTATAATTAGAGGTTCTATACTATGTTATCTTTAATTAATCTTTATTATCTTTATAAATTTTAGCATACTTCTAGTTTTAAAATCTGAACCTTTCAATTTCCAATTTCAGAAAAATAGATTGGAAATGCGGGGTATGGGTGTTACTATCCATGTTGCTAGTTTGTGTACGTGACATCCTGTCGACTGTCTACCTAAATTGATAGACTGCATTGTTAATTCAGGTAGACAGTCAGATTCAGGCAACATGGGTAGTAGCGCCCCCCCCCGCATTTCCAAGTCTATTTTTCAAAATTCTAAAAATTCTACCACAACATTGGCCAATCGATATTTCATGTCATTAACTTATGTGTACTAAGTTTTTTACGCTGAATAAAACGATAGTTTGCCCGTGCCCAACGGTCGAGCGGTTACCGAGATAGCTACCAAGATAGTTACCAAGATAGTTACCAAGGGTTTAGAATATTTTTAATAAATCAAAATTTAAATAACTTACGATTTTGAAATTTTGTACACGCTGTAAGAATATAATTTTCCATGTTGTTTTAAAATTTCAAACTTTTCGGTCAAATACTTATCGAGTACACGCCTCTAAACGCATAAAATTTGTTGCGGTATCAAAAAAAACCGGGTCTTTTTGTCTTCCAATCTTGATATGGCAATTTTTAAACAATATTAAAAATATACGACTATTATAAGTCAACGCAGAATAAAATGAGCTAAATTTTTATGTAAAGTATGTTGAAATACGACTTATAGTTTTGGAGATGCAAGGGTTCAAACTCGGGTGTCTATAATTATGAAACCGATAGTAGTACTGTATATACCTACCGTAAGACTAAACCGACCAATCAGGAACACAAATCAGCGTACTGAACCGTGTAAACTACAATTTTCAGTAAACTTTACGTAATTCTCTTGCCTATATGAATAGGGTAAATCCGGGATAGTTGGACCATGTTTTTATAAACATTTATTTTGCACAATTGTGCACCGTCTAGTGTTCGGTAAGTATTTTTACAATTCATATATATGACAATAAATAACTATGTACACCTTTTTAACTTTCAAACTTATCACATTTGAGATTATGGCTTGTTATTTATTTTACTTGGTGGTCCATCTATCCCGGGAGTACTTGGGTTAGATGGACCACCTCGCAGGGATTGATGGACCACTTGAGTAAATTGCCAAATCATGGTGTAATACAAGTAATACAAGTTTGGTAAAGTTATAAACAATGTTTCTTTATGAGAATATAGTTACAGAGTACTTGTAAATCAACTCAATAAATGCAACTCAAATGCCAGATAGTAAACAACTTAAAAACTATAAAAATATGATTTTTATTACATAGTTTGGAAACTTTTATCACTCTTTGATCTATTTCTTTCGAAACTCTCGCTTCCCACAATAGTCACATAAATTTTCGAATCTTGTACACCCCTCGTGAGTCCAGCGGGCGCATGATACACACTTGATCCAATCTTCATCTCGTTTTGTTTCTTTGTAGTTCTCCTTACACCATACACAGTTATCATCTTCCAAGTCACTTTCGTCAAAATTATCGTTACAAATTGTATCCAAATCCATGTCATCAGATTCAGATGATGACGTAATTTCTTTCTTCTTTGGCATTCTCTTCCTCTCTTTAATTTTCGTTTGCTTATTTTCCTCCCCTTCTTCCTGTAACTTCCTTTTCTCTTTTCCTTTTTTCTTTTCTTCTCTATCTTTCTGCTTAGCTTCTCTTTCTTTCTTCTTTTCTTCCTTTATCTTGATGTTTAACTCTTTTTCATCCTTCTTTTTCTTGAGGGCCAATAGGTTTTCAGGAGAGTTTAACAGAGTAGATGTAGTCTGAGTCTTTCTTTTTAGAGCTTGGACCTTATTAACACAAGGCACTGGTTGTATTATGTCCAATAACTTCGATGGGGTTTCTTTTTCAGATGTAGGTTTATCATCATGTTGTAAGGAGTCATCAGTCATCAGTGGAATATCTTCATATTGTCTTGATGCATCAGCATTACTTTCGTTTCTTAAGCCACTAGGACCAGCAACAGAAAGATCGTTGTTTGAAATATCAGCAACAGAATAATTTCTTGAATTACTGGGACTAGCAACATCAATTCCAGTGATATCACTTTGGGGGACAAGTGGTGTGTCTAGAGGCCTGGGTTCTGTTGATTCTGAGAGAAATGCGTAATCTGGAATCGCATTGGGATTAAAAGGTATGATTCCACAGGTCCTAAACCCACTAACTCCATTGTCTACGTTGGCTGACTTCCCCCAAGCTGAGTTAAGAAGGGTACCAAACTGCAGCCGTGTAATCTTTCTTGAGGGATTATTTGTCATGTAGTTTGAGCAAGCAGAATAGTAGTTCGTTTTGAGGGATTTAAAAAAAGCACGGTCTAACGGCTGAAGCCAATGGCTAGTGTGTGGCGGAATACTCATCAAAAGTATTTTGTTATTTTCTGCAAACTCAAGCATTTCAACGCAGCTAGTGTGTGATGTGTGGCCATCCAGAAGCAGGAGCACCTTTCCTGCTGGTTTTCTTGGGGTAAAATGGGGTTTCAACCATTCAAAAAATAGCTCAGTATTCACATAGCCTGACTTTGGAGACATTTTTACTTCAGCACCAGGTGGCAAACCATCACAAAACTCCTGCTTCAGATTCTTCCCTTTCATTATGCAGAAAGGTGGTAAAAATGTCCCCTCTCCATTTACACATGCTAAGACTGAAATTGTTTCACCCTTTTCTCCCGAAGTGACAGACGTCACATTCTTCGAACCTTTTAATGCAACAACTTTTCCAGGCTTGTTATTCAGCTGCAAGCCTGTTTCGTCCATATTAAAAACGTTTCCCGGTTTATCTATTAAACCATTGTCTTCAAAAACACTTTTTAAAAGGTCGTAGTATTCTTTCACTGTAGTTTTATTCAGGCCTTTTGCTCTTGCAATTGACACACCTTCAGACTGTCGGATGGAAAGTTCAGGATTCCTCGCAAGAAATGAAGATAGCCAGTCATAGCCTGCTTGTTTGGTTTCATGATTGAAATTGTGTTTTAATTGCAGACTTTCCGCTAAAAAATAAGCCATCGAACGTACTGAATCTCTTGTAGGAGTAAACCCCTTAGATTGTAATTTTTTAATATGCCCAACCATTTTCTTTTCATTTTCAACCCCTAGTAAAGAGTTTTTTCCCATGGGACCTTTATTAAAACTCTGTGACTTGAGGCGTCTTTTTAAGGTAGTTTTTGGTATGCCAAATGCTTTTGCTGCAGCATTAACTCCCATTTCCTTATTCTCAACTGCTTTTACTGCATTTTTTAACCCATCTTCGGACCATTCTCCTCTCCCAGACGTGCCTTTTCTTTTATAAAACGTAGGCATTTCCTGCAACAGAACAAACCCCCAACTTATAAGATACGTCTTTCCATGTAATTTACTCATTTATTTAATCCACATAACGAAATAAAGTACTAATAGGAGATATGGTCCGACTATCCCGGGTCCTAAAAGTGGTCCAACTATCCCAAATTTTACTGGTCCATCTATCCCATGAGTCAGGGATAGATGGACCAGCTTGCAGTTCAGGCCAGCAACGCCACCTACACGCCATTTTAGGTTAGGATTGTACCCCAGTAAACACTTGACTTATACTAATGATCTTAGCGCGAAATCGTTTAAACTAACTTAACCACATGACAAATAAAACTATGGTAAAATATTTTTCAACTCACCAAAATCAATAAACGAGGTTTTCTTCTCAAATACACATGGGATGTGGGGGAAAAACTTAGCGTAGTTTCGTCTCATAAAGAACAACAACTCCACACACCGACTGCAGCGCTAATGCGGTAAACCTGCGAAACATTCGACTGGTCCGTCTATACCGGTGGTCCATCTATCCCGGACTTACCCTATATAGGAAAAAAATTATTGTTTTCATGTCGATTTTAAGAAATAGAGTTTTCACCGGATCTACACGTTTCAGACCCCCTGAATCCAAAAAACATGTTTTTAGCGATTGGTCTGAGTGTGTGTGTGCGCGCGCGCGCGCGCGTGTATGTGCGTGTGCGTGCGTGCGTGTGTGTGTGTGTTTGAACAGAATATCTCAAGAACGGAAAATCGTACGAACTTGAAACTTATAACTTAAGTTACATACTACTACCGGACCCGACACGAACATTTTCATCAAAATCGGTCAACCGAAAGTAGTTGTTTATTCGAGTAATTTTTCACTTTTTTGCGATTTTCTCAAAAACGGGTCCTACGATTTTTTTAAAAATCGCCTGGTTTACTAAATTGTTTATGCTCTACAAGATAGGGTAGGCGCCATGTTTGCTGAAATTCTTGGTGAGGCTGTTTTCACGTACAACAATACTTTTTTTAAATTGCAGGTTTAATATGCACTTTAGCGCAAAAATTTATATAATAAAAGTTGTAGAGAATTTAAAATCATACAACTTTTATTCCAAACATTGTTTTGTATAACGCTTAGTTTATCGGTAATTAGCGATTTTCTGTTTTTTCTCACGAAAACGTGTGAAAAATCGAATTTTTTAAGATTTCGGCCTTAGTATGCATTTTACGACAAAAGTGTATATAATCAAATTTATAGAAAATTAAGAAATCTACAACTTTCATTTTAAGCATTTTTCTTTACAGAGCCTAGGTTAGCGTGAAAGAGTGATTTTCCGTATTTTTAAAAGCCAAACTGAGATTGATTTTTATTTTCCGTTTTTCAAGCATGATTAAAATATTGTTAGGTGAATAATGATTAAATAAGTTAGGCATAAATTAGGTTAGGTTTATTTGAGGTTCGTTTTTTGTTTATTTCTAATGTTTTATTACCAATGTTAGGTTTATTGTTAATTATTTGCATTGGCAAGAGAAAGTTGTGTGAGTGTTTCACACCAGATTTTTTAGCTTTAAATCGTTCGGGTGTACTTTTTTAGCATTTTATCGAGAGAAATCATTAGTTTTAGGTTTGTGTAATATTTGTCTTCATTTCGTGTTATTGGAACCGTATTTATCTGAATTATTTCTGTTATTGGTGATGTTATTCGAATTCACGTTAGTATGGTTATTCTCGATAGTTGTACACGGCTCATAACCAACGCTGTTACTCGATTGTATAGCAGCCTTACGCCTTACTTAACGCAAAAATAATTATGTTCGTTGTTCTTTTCTTGGAATAGTTTAAAACATAAAGTAAACTACTTCTGGTGAGCACAATGAAACTCAGTACCAGAAGACATTATTTTAAAGAAAATATTCAATATTTTAGTACAATTGATAATAAATAATGACCGAACAAAGAAATATTATGTGGATTTACAACTAGTGCCAATACTCACTTTATAACATAAGTAGTACTAATAGTAATTACACCTATATCGCAGTTGAAAAGGCGATATAGCCAACACTGTCGGACTTTAGTACGTCTTTGATTTAACAAATTAACCGAATTAACAAATTAATCTTTGTTATACAAATTAACCGCAAAAGTGATGTTCATTTGTACAAAATATACGCCGGACGCAGCAACCACTTAGTTTAGATGTAGTTTATAATGCTGGTGAAATAAAACTAATTTTTTTCATTCTTATTATTCATGTTATACATGAATACTTGGCTAAATTTGAAATTGAAGCCAGGCTGCACCCCTATATCTCTTTTCATAATTTAATATATTTATAGCTCCTTCAGGTGGACGCCATAGAGTAGGGAATCCGAAAAGACGTCACAACGATGGTGAGATGTATAATATATATATGTATTATTTTATTAAACATTATTTTCCTTTGTTTGCACCACTACATTTGATAATGAACAGCCAAAACAAAACAAGATTAAATATAAACTCACCTCAGAGTATTATATTGCTTCGAGATCTTTCGCCTCTCACGGAGACATCATCAGGAATTAAAAGACACTAAACACATATATAACAAAAAACATTAAAACACTTATGGTCAACGACCACGTCAATTATTCCCTATATCATAAACCATTCCGCGCGCGGTTATTCGGCCGAATAACTTTGTTATATATGTGTTTAGTGTCTTTTAATTCCTGATGATGTCTCCGTGAGAGGCGAAAGATCTCGAAACAATATAATACTCTGAGGTGAGTTTATATTTAATCTTGTTTTGTTTTGGCTGTTCATTATCATATATATATATGTATATACATCCTACATCCCACTAACAATTCTGCGTCCTTTCAAAAAGCATGCATTTCGCACATCGCTTATTTGAAGAGTATATTCAACTTTGATGAGAGTATATAGGGTATTTGTTACACTTACACCCTGAGTTTTGGTATTGGTTCCTTTCAAAAATCATGCATTTCGCATATCGCTTATTTGAAGAGTATATTCAACTTTGATGAGAGTATATAGGGTATTTGTTACACTTACACCCAGAGTTTTGGTATTGGTTTGTCGTAATATTAAAAATTGAGCATTTTTTTATTTAATTCACTGTGATATCAATTCAGACTCCTTTCGAACTGCAGTAATTTCGCGTCCGTACAAATTACCGACAGTTTCGCGTCCGGCATCGTTCCCGCTATTATGACTTATAGCCTGCAACAGTGTAAACGATGTTGCCATGTCGTACCGGCACCTGTACGGTATCTTTTGCCACTTCTACGTGTTGTACTGATTGTAGTTAGATATTCACATCTCACCCTAGTACTTCTCCACACAAGACCATCGAATGAAAACAATTCGTTCTCGGACGGAATCCAATCCAGTCATCAAAATAATTATTATTTGTAGCCTATTATTTTGAAATGTATTTTAAATAGGTACTTATTTTAAATCAATGTAAAACCAGAATAATTAAACAAAGTATATGTTTTATTTGTTAAAGTTACTTAAAATATCTTAACTGTTACAAATACAGTCAAACCTCCTCATTTGAAATCCTCCCTAAATCGAATATAATTGTATGCTATCCCCTTGAAAATCCTCCTTAATATGAATTAAATTACCTCGCTATTCGAAAATTTTCGAGAGTTTCATGGTCATATATACTGTATAAATACATTTTTTGATACATTATTATTAAAATAATTACAAAATCTACAATTTACACATTGTACATGATTTATAATGAAACATGCGTTAAAATCACAACAATAAGGACATAGTAAGCGTAGTACAAAACTACAAACAGCTTATGAAAAAATTGAAAATGCAGTTAATTTTTAAGTTTGAAGAAACCAGACAGAAACACAAGCAATTACACTTTTTACAAAACATTATTGTCACAAAACCTTACGACCAAATAAGAATATAGCAAGCGTAGTACAAAGCTACAATACACATCAGGAAAAATTTAAAATTCAGTTAATTTTTAAGTCAGAAGAAACCAGACGAAAGCAAAAAAAATTATTAGTTAAGCTAAATAGGTAATGCAGTCTTTCCTTCTTTGGTGTATGATTTTCGTACGAACTGGTTAAAAAAATACCGTAGCTGTAGGCCTATTCATTTACATTAAGCAATATTTTACTTCGTTAAAATTTCTAAAATTTTCGGTACCTAATTTATTTTTCATTACCTGTAGGCTGACCTAACTTATCGTTTGTAGGTATGGTTGTACTGTTTACGCGTATCCCAATTTTATTTTACACGTTTTTATGTCGTTTTTTTCAATAATTTGTCATATCGTTCTTATAAGTAGACTATTCTTTTGCTTTTGAGTACTAATAGAGCTTGTAATACCAACACATTTCCTTAATTCATCACAGTATTAAGTAAAAAATAAGAAATAATATAAATAAAAAACCCTGTTGTGAATGAAGTGGTAGTGTCATTTTCAGAGTGGAAAATATGTGCTTTTCAGAGGGCCCTGTATGCTGATAAGCGTACTTTTCCGTTCAGTGAGGAAGGCAATCGTAAACCACCTCACTTCTCGTTTTACTTAGTAAAACCTCTACAGGTTCAAACCAGCCTTTCGGCTGATGACCTAAACAACACAAGTAAAATAATATTTGTAAAAAACTTTCCCCAATCAAATTGGTGGTCTATTAATAATTTTGACTTTTGTAATTTAATATTTTATGGAATTACATGAATTTTATTAAAACGTGCAATTTTTAAGTACATTTTTTGTTTCAATATTTTACCTCTGTAAATCGAAATCAGCCGGTTCCATCAGATTCTAATCAGGGAGGTTCGACTGTAATTACTATAATATGATCAATTAGTAGACAATGCAATTAAAATATTTACTTAGTTGGCCAAATTATGTAATTGTAAAGCGACATAATTTGTTCAATATTCAAATGGAGTACCATTCACCCATTGTCTTTTCGGTGTTCAAATGATTTCATCATCATCATCTGTTAAGGATTAGGCTCAATGGCCTGTTCCAGTATTCATCTCTTTTTAGGTCTTCCCAAGCCTCGCTTCTCTCTAGGTTTATATTTCCATGTTTTAGTGACTGAATCAAAATGATTTTATAAATTATACAAAAGTACGATGGCCAGTAAAATTTCTACAACATTTGAAATGCAGTCCGGCTTAGTCATAGTTTGTATTTTTATTCTTGTTCCTCAAGTAATGATAATCTTTGATCTTCAACAAAGTATACATTACACTAATAATTCTCGTATCCAGCTGTTTTGTACACGTTGAAGTTTATCCTTTAACAGGCCATTTCCAAGATTATTTTTCGTCTGAACAACTTTCAGTCAGTCTTCCAAACCCTGATATTTTTCTCTGCGTTTTCTTTTAAATTATTTAGTGTTGTAAAAGCCATGGTGGCCACTTTTTGTTGATATTCTTTTGGTTTCTAGTACTTTATTTAGATCCTCAACCAACCACCCAATCTAGGAATCAATATTACAAATAATGAAATAAATAAACCTTATTGTTACGTAAAATAATGTACATTATTTTTGACAAGTCAAAATGCTTGGGATAAGGAACTGGAAGGTTATACTATTGCACAGAAGACAAAAAGGAGACAGACAAGGCATTCACTTGGAGAGGCCAAGAAAAACTATGTGAAACCTTGACCAAGACAGCCAAACAATATGCTAGGACCAATTGATTACAAATGAATTCTTAATAGTGTACAGTGTCCTTATTCATAAGTCAACTTGATAGTTGATCATTAAAAATTTTAATCATTATAATTAACAAAAAACCAGATAAAAAGTAATTATATGACGGAATAATTTGAACATTATTTGATTTTTTAAACATACATTTGAATAAGTTTAAGTGTGACTAAATTAAAAACAAATCCAACAGAATTTGTAAACATGATAAATACTCAAAGGTATTGGTACGCTAAGTACCTTATTTTTAAGCGTTTTAGGGCGTAGCAGTAGGATTTGATTATATAGCAGACACGTTCCTTAATAAACCTGTCCCAGGATAGTTTGCTACCTAATATTAATTCTAAAAATTTTGCAACTTACCATTAACAAAAGATTTTGATATATTGTCATTAATGGAGATATCCTTACTTTGGTTACTTCTTTCCTTACGACCAGTGAAGCATTTGGCCACAGTTTTATCTGAGTTGAGAACTAGATTATTTATTGCATTCAGTCTAAAACCTTACTTCAAGCTTCTTTAGTTTTAAACCTTGTTCATAGTTTTCATCTTCGAAAGATATTATCGTATCATCAGCAAATAATATAACATTGAAGGAG
Source organism: Catonia carolina (assembly GCA_035578175.1). Classification (NCBI taxonomy): domain Eukaryota; kingdom Metazoa; phylum Arthropoda; class Insecta; order Hemiptera; family Achilidae; genus Catonia; species Catonia carolina. The sequence continues at coordinate 69,906,314 of JAQMRL010000006.1, forward strand.
CCAAGAAATTCAGCGAGATCGTTAACAAAAATTAAAAATAGCAAGGGTCTTAAAATTCTAACTCGTTGAACTCCCCTTTTAACTTGTATAAAATTTTATGTGTATTTTGTTTTAACTTTGCAATGATTGGATGGCAATTCGACCCTCTGATGTCCCTATAATACCATACACCTCATTTTTTTATGGGCAAATCATACGGGACACGGTCAAAAGCTTTACAAAAATCAAAAAATAAATAACAGGGGTTTGTTTTTGCTAATGATTAATTTCAGTAAGCTTCTTCAGAATCGGGAAATTACAGTCTCTGTTGACCTACACTTTCAGGACTCGTGTTGGACATTTGCGAGTGTACTGAATTTACTTTAAAAAAATCGACTAATCTACTCTCTTATCAATTTATTATCTTTTGTAAAAATATTTTCGCCGTTTGGAAACATTTTCTCGATGTGGGTATCCTTTGAATTATCGATTTAAATTTACTCGCCCAAGTGACGAATAAAATGCATGTTTTGATTGTCAGAGGCAACTGCCTTTAATAAAATAATAGTACTGTAAGGGGTTGCACATAACAGGCAGGTGGAGTGTTGAATTATTTGCACTCGATTTGCTTGTTTCAGGACTAAAAAAAATTTAGTTTTGTTTTTATCACATGGTAAGCCAAACATATGACTGAAGTATTTAAGAACAGAAGAGGTACAAGTGTAAAAGATACTTGTCAGAGTTATATCTCCTCTGAGCGCAATGAATTTCATTATGCAGCCAGACCCTGTGGTGAATAACGTGAGGTGTGTCATTTGCAGGGTGGAAAATAGGTGCTTTTTAGACGGCCTGGCATATTGATAAGCTTTTCAACTCGGCAAGGAAGGCAATTGTAAACCACCCCACTCCTTGTTTTACTTAGCTAAACCTGTAGAAGTTCAAACCAGGACTGTAAAGTTGGCCCCCATACAAAGATTTTAAAAATTAACTTGTAAAATTGATCGGTCTACGTTTCTACCGGATTATTCCGGAAAAGTTTTTGTTTGTTCCGTCCAAATAAGTGAAAAAACGCCGGGAGGGGCTAACTTCACACTGGCCTCCCCCCGCTCAACTTTTTTTAAATTTTTTTTGGACTTCAGGGACAGACCTTAGTTTGTTTCGGATGGTCCCGCAAAATATTTTTTTAGTTCCTTTCAAATAAGCGAGAAATCGAGAAAAACTGGGTGGTGCTAATGTCACTCTAATTCCCCTCGACTCAATATTCTAAAGTTTTTTACATAGATTGACAGCCCTTCGTTTGTTCTGGATCATTTCGCAAAAATTTCGTTTTTCCCGTTCAAATATGCTAGAAAATCAAAGAAAAATTTGGAGTGGCAAGTATAAGCCCATGCATTCAATACTTTTTGGTTTTTACTTTAAATGATAGCTCTCATTTGCTCTGGATTGTTCTGTAAATTGTTTTGTTTGGTCTGCCGAAATCAGCGAAAAAATCGTGAAAAACTTAGGAATGGTGGCGATACTCTAAGAAATTCAATTTAAACTTTACCGTTAACCCTATCAAGAGTCGTTCTGCTGTTTCGGAACGTTCCATAAATATTACGATTGTTAAGCTCATACTCGCGAGAAAATCGAGGTGAACTGGATGGTACAAACTTCACTTTAGGCCCCCCACTCATTAATATTTAAACTTTTTTGTCTAAATTGATGGCCCTTGTATTTTCCGGGCATTAAAAAAAAATGTCGTTTGTTCAGATGTTGTAAGAGAAAAAGGGAAAAAACTGAATGGGTGTACTTTATTCTACCCTTAACATTTTTTTTCTGAAATCTGTAATCTCTGTCCAGAATTTTATAATGAAAGAAAATCGGTCTAGACTAAATATTAAAATATGCCTACTTGGTTCAGGTCTGTCTAGTAAAGTTTGCTATTTCCCGAATTTCTTAGTTTAATTTTTTGTCGCATTGTTTTTAAGCAAAAAACAAGGCTAATAATAATCTACTCCTAGTCCATTTTTCATTTTTTATATTTTAGGAAAAGTTTTTTCTCTTTAATGTTTTATTTATTACTGTAAAACTGCTAAACCTAGTAATTGGGGCGACATATTACATGATACGCGAAATAGCATTATGGAAGTGTACTTGAACCATTTTGCAGTGAGAGTGGGCAAACAGCAAAATGCGCATTCTTTTTACACATCGTAAGCGTAATCAGGAAATATTTGATTGACAATTGTCAGGTGGTGTAATGTTAAAAAAAGCGTGAAATAACATGTTAAAAATTCTTAAACAAATTTTTGTTTTGTTTTATCCCTAATGCGTGTAGGTTGCAATTTGTTCGATTGAGAACAATAAGCAACCCCATGACCCAATGATATGTATGACGTTTAAATGAGCTGTAGTCTCGTACATACCCAGGCCGACCATTCCTGAGAGAGTATGGTTAATTGACCCCAACCATCAAAGTACATTGGTAACCACTGTCTAGTATTCAAATTCGTATAAAAGAACCAATTATACTATATACTAGGATTTAAACTAGGAACCTCTATCTCCGAAAATCAGCTGTCAGAAAAGCTGTCGAAAAGTCAGCTAAACAGCTGACTTGCGGCGACGACTTTTCTTCTAGACTAGACCAACCCGTAGGTTACTAAACGAACGAGGTAAACAAATTACTAAAGGATTTGTTCATGGAATCGTTGATAGTGGGTTTCTGCCTATTTGAAAAAAGAAACCAAAGCGGCGTGCGATGGACTCATGTATGGAAGGCGACAGAACGGCGGAGAACAACTCTTCAAAATTGCGTATAATATACGTTGTGTATACAATGCGTTTAGAAAGATATCCTGCCAGCCATAACAATAATTTAATCCTGACACTACTATGCGCAGCACCGGTTTCCTTCCAGGATAGTTTGTCAACCCAAAAAATCGTCTATCGGAAAAGAGAGTTTTTTAATTCTATCAAAAAATATATAATTATTTTTAATTTAATTGTATTACTTATATCAAATAATTTGCCGAAGAATATTTATTTGAATGTTTAGTAAATTAGATTGTGAGTTTTGAAAGAATTGTAATTGGATGATTAATAAGAATTTGGTTTTATTATTCTTTTAAACTTTTTTTCTTAACACAACACAATATTTATTTATAACTTGTTTTGTCTATTTACTTAACCGGTGGACGCGAAAGTGATAGCAGATGTGAAACTGACGTCCTTGTAAGAATATACATAATATACGTATATTTTTACATAGGGGCGTAGCGAGAGCACTCTGGTGAGAAACTCTCCAAGGTACGGTGTATAAAATAGTTTCAAAACACTGCCATTTCGCATCCGGTACCAAAATTTATTTAGTTTTTTGTGTCTCTCTGAGTAACAATAAAATTCTCAAAAAATAAATATAGTTGCCCGAAACTATGTACTTTAGTTTAAAAAAATTACGTCCGAAAACCATGTCACAATAAATTTTTATTAAGTTTTTATTAAGGATTACAATTTGGCGTCCGTATACGGACGCCAAATTGCACTCGGACTCCAGATTGTTAGGAAATTGTCAATGTATGGACGCGAAAATGATAGTAGTACATATATATATATATATATATACACACATATACACGTTTTCAGGCTCCCTGAACCCAAACACATATTTTTTGTAGCAATTAGTGTGTGTGTGTGTGTGTGTGTGTGTGTGTGCGTGTGCGCGCGCGTGAAAAAATATATTTAAAAACGGAATAGCGTGCAAAGTTGAAACTGAACTTAATTTTGGTAGATACCACTACCGCGAATGAACATTTTCATCATAATCAGTCAAACGAAAGTATTAATTTATCGTACAATTTTTCACTTTCTTGCGTTTTTCTCAAAACTAGCTCCTACATTTTTTTAAATCCTATTATTTATGCTACATTTTTTTATGCTCAGTAAGGTAAGCGCCATATTTGTGAAATTTTTGGGGAAAATAGTAAAAAAAGTATTTTTCTTTAAGATTACAGCCTTAATATATACTTTTAGAGCAAACACGTATGTAATGAATGTTGTAGAGAAATTAAAAACATACAACTTAGATTTCAACATATTTTTGTACAACGCCGTCAATTATTTACCGTCAATTAGTAATTTTCTGTAGTTCTTTCATCAAAATCGGTAAAAGAAAATAGAATTTTTTAATATTGCGGCCTTTGTATGCATTTTACGATACAAGCATAGCGTATAGAAGAGTCTCTTCTATACGCTATGGTACAAGTACCAATATAAAGTTATGGAGAATTAAAAACTCTACAACTTTTTGTTCAAGCATTTTCTTCTGCGGAGCGTCAATTAGTAATTTCCTGAATTTTGTAAGTTGTACAGATATTGATTATCATTTTGTATTGTTTACTAAAGATTTTTGTAGATGATTCGTTTAATTTTTTACGTTAGTAAGAGAGGCCAGATTTTGGTTTTACTTGAAACAGTGCTATTTTCGTTAATGGGTGACTGAATTACTTCTCCAAGTAATAATACACTATTATAATTGAAAATTTTCTTAGGATTTACAAATATTGGTAATAGGAGGAAGAACTGGCTTTGTTTGTACAATACTGCAGTAGTTCTAAAATTCTATTTCAATGTTATAACTAAATTGTGTATATAGCAGTGACTGACTGAAATGTTTTATAAAATGTACTACGCTTATCGGCTAGGTTAGGCTAGATAGGTTTCAATATTAAAAGTTATTCCTTTCTTTCTCAGAAATCTACCTGATATATGAAAAGAGTGTACCATTCTTCATGTGGCAGGTAGACGATGGGTAAATAGGGTAGTTTTATTACCTTTTATTACACTACTGTCATAAATTACTCAAGCGTCGGTAATTTATCAAAAAGAGTTGTACAAACTTTTATGACCATCTACCTACTAAGTATCTCATTATTGGATTACCTTCCATTACGCTAACAAAGGATACCATTCTAACAGGATACCAATATATCCCAACTCGTTGCGATGCTCCAACCTGCATTCTGCATCATTAGTAGTAGTAGGCTACATTTTTAACAATAGCATTTTAAAATAAAAACAGATAAATACAAGTTTCTGTTTATTTACATCGCTTTAATGGAACTTGAATTATGTTTTGCTCATGAAATCTATGCCTTCTAGGATTATAATATTGTTATAACTCGTTATAATAAAGTAAAGTTAGAACAAACAAATTAACTAGAGCACAAAAGCTAACCTGGTAAACCTACAGCAAACGATGTTTATCCATAAATGCAAAATTAAGACACTATAACACTGTTGTAAAACCAGAGGCTACGTATGCATCTGTAACACTCTTCAACCTGAATGAGCAATCAAGGACAGAATGACTCCAAAAAATCGAAAGAAGAATTAGCAGAACCTGCATCAAGAAAAAGTATCAGAAAGATGGCCAGTGGTGAATTATACCCAACGAAGTTGTTTACCAGGAGCTTGAACCCATTACACCATGCGTAAGAGAAGACTGGGATTCTTTCGTCATACCATGAGGATACAAGACTCAAGACTCCTAAAGCAACTGGTTAAGTACAACCTAAACTCCAAAAACAGCACAACAGGATGCAGATGGATCAAAGAAATAAGAGAGGATCTGAGGGAGATTGGTCTTACTCCGTACGATACAACAGACAAGAAAAAATTGAACAATAAAATCCAAAACAAATACACCCGTTTCACACTAACAAGAAGAAAACTCACAACACGAAATTTTTCAACACCAGAAAGGGCACAAAAATCGGAACGTATGAAGAAGTATTGGGAGGACCGCAAGGCCCGAACAATCCCATCGAAGAGACTTGGTTAATGGGGACTGACTAAAGTGATCCTATGCGGTCGTAGTAAGGTAAAAAAAAAGTAAAGTTATAAATTATTATTTAATTAATTTCACATTTTGTTAAGATCAACAGCCGAAAGGCTGGTTTGAACCTCTAGAGCAGTGATTCTCAACCTTTTTTTGCTCCGCGACCTCCAAATAGTAAAAATAAATAAAATAAATATTTCGCGAACCCCCTACCCCCGATAATAATAGTAAGCCTTCCTTTTTTTTTAATTCCTAATGTGTGTACGTTGCAATCTGTTCAACTGAGAACAATAAGCAACTCCATGACCCAATTTGATGTGTTTGACATGTAAATGAGGTGTAGTCTTGTACAGACTCAGGCCGACTATTCCTGAGAGAGTATGGTTAATTGAACCCCAACCATCAAAGTACACCGGCAATCACTGTCTAGTATTCAAATCCGTATAAAAGTAACTACCTTCGCTGGGATTTGAACCAGGAACCTTCGTCTCCGAAAATCAGCTGTTAAACAGCTGATTTTGGTGATGACTTTACCTTTAGACCATCCCGGTGAGTTTACTATAAATAATTTTGAATTTTGAATGTAGTTATAAGTGTAAAATGTTTATTTTTTAATATTATATAATCAAACTGCACTAAAATTATGTTCTTTAAGAAAATGCAGACAGTAAAAAAATGGAATACAACTATTGCTATTATTTTATATTGCTGCGTTTATACTTTTATAGTAGTGACGTGTATGAACATGCATGAGCAATTTACAAGTTTCAACTTGATATGTACGTGCTCTTTGTAATTTAATAAATGATTTTTTCTCATAAAATGATAAATGATTTCATTATTGTTTCGCTACCCCCGTATAATATCACTACGACCCCCAGGTTGCGAATCACTGTTCTAGAGGTTTTATTAAGTAAAAACGAGGAGTGAGGTGGTTTACTAATGCCTTATTCACTGACTTAAAAAAGTTTGCTTATCAGCATGCCAATTCCTCTGAAAAGCATAAGTATCTAAGCTATTTTTCACCCTGCAAATGACACCTTCACTTCATTTACCCCAGGGTCTGGCTTCATAATGAAAATCATTACTTTCAGAGGAGATAACTCTGGAATAGTGTCTTTTACACCTCTACCTCTTCTGTTGTTAAATAGTTCAGCATATAATTGGCTGATCATATTATAAGAAACAGAAATATTTTTTGCAGCTCTGGAACTATCATATCGAGTGGAATTAATTTAACACTCCACTTGCCCGTAATGGGCATAGTTTCTCATTAAAAAGAAATATTTGACAAAACAAACTAACAAATGAAAATGACAAAAAATGAAAAATTTGTTGTGACACATTTACACGACTTTCTGTTGCCAATGGAAATAATGAAAAATATAACCTAACGTTATTAAACAACGGATAGAAAAACGGAAATATGGCCGCTTCTGTAACATAGTGGAGAGTGGGTTACCCTACTAAGCGGAGGTTTCTGGTTCGATTCCCGGCTAGGGCCGGGAAATTATTACGTGCCAAAACCCATCATTACAGTTTCTTAACCCACCGTATGCTTTAATCAGTACGCTACGGAGGCGGTTCCAAAATATATTATTCCATCAATTTTTGTTTAAAGTTTTTACTTTCTCTTGCCTATATGAATATATAGGAAGGAAAGTATTGTTTTCATGTCGATTTTTCGAAATCGAGTTTTCACCGGATCTATACGTTTTCAGACCCCCTGAACCCAAAAAACATGTTTTTAGCGATTTGTCTGTGTGTGAACAGAATATCTCAAGAACGGAACATCGTACGAACTTGAAACTTGAAACTTAAGTTACATACCACTACCGGACGCGACACGAACATTTTCATCAAAATCGGTCAACCGGAAGTAGTAGTTTATTCGTATATATTTTCAGTTTTTTGCGATTTTCTCAAAAACTGGTCCTACGATTTTTTTTAAAATCGCCTATTTAACTCAATTTTTTATTCTCTACGAGATAGGGTAGGCGCCATGTTTGCTGAAATTCTCGGTGAGGCTGTTTTCACGTAAAAACGTTGTTTTTTTAAGATTACGGCTTTAATATAAATTTTAGCGCAAAAACTTATATAATAAAAGTTGTAGAGAATTTAAAAACCTACAACTTCTGTTTCAAACATTTTTTTAACATTTCGGTCTTGGTATGCATTTTACGACAAAAGTGTATATAATTAAATTTATAGAAAATTAAAAGATCTACAACTTTTGTTTAGAGCATTTTTCTCTACAGAGCCTAGTTTAGCGTGAAAGCGTGATTTTCCGTATTTTTAAGCCAAACTGAGTTCGATTGTCATTTTGCGTCATTCACTCATGATTAAAATAAGGTTATGTTTTTGAGGTTAGTTTTTGTTCATTTCTAATGTTTTAATACTAATGTTAGGTTTATTGTTAATTATTTGCATTGGCAAGAGAAAGTTGTGTGAGTGTTTCACACCAGATTTTTTTGGAATTGTTTGGTTATCCGGACGTGTACGGTAAACCGGATTTTATCACTACTTAAAATATATCGCCGTCCTTTTTTTCCGGACGTAGGTTCTGAAAGGGTTAACCGTACGTGATAAACTAATTCACGACAAAGTTGTAATAGATGATTTAATATAACGTATAAAATCTGTTTGAAATTGTGCACAGCTTTCAAGTTGCCGTTCATTATTATGAGTCAAATATTGCAGAAATTTATGTAGAGTTTGAGGGGAACAGTAAAACGTATCTGTCATTGTTGGGGTGTGTTGGGTGTTGGTGTATTGTGCTCGCCATTATCATGTGCAGAATGGTAACGATAATGACAAAAGAGAAGTTTATGAAACTTAGGGTGTTTCTATTTTACCACCAACGACTATCGTGTCATATTTGAAACATTACAACAGATATATATATATATCTTCGTTCATTATAGTTGTCATACTGTTTCAACTTTAACACTTACTTAAACTGTAGTTTAACGGTTCTAAAGTTCAGTCATTTTTAATATTTATTAAGGGAGGGGGATGGGACGATGGTTTAAACTCAAAATTTCGATTTGTGGTTTTTTATGTTTTTTCAATAGTCTAGGCCTAGATCTGTCAGAAAAACATTAAATTACGTCAAAAAAAATAATTTTCACGAAAAAATTAAGTTTTTATAACGTTTACACAGAAAAATTAATATGTTACCAAGAACGAGTATTTTTCACAATATTTTATACTGCTCGTTTTAGTGCAAAGAGAATTTTAGTTTTTAAAATATCTGCATGTAGAGCATAAAAAGTGTAAAAAATTAGGCAATTTTTATTTTATTAGGGAATTTTTGTTTGAAAAAGAACGGCCACACGCTAAAAGTACACAATTTTTTTCGAAATAATGAGCCTTCCACATAATCAAAAATTCTGTGCGTGGTAAATGATGACCCAGATTTGGCCAATTTCAGAATAAAAAATTTTCAAAGAGTTTTAAAATCTTAAGATTTTAAATATTTGGAAAGAAATGTAAAAACTATTGTTACTGAAAAACGAAATGTATATTAAATTAGTGTTATCCAACGAAGAATGTTAAAAAATGTAAGTATATCTTTGTAGTTTAATAAATAAATTACATTTTTAAAATTTAGGCCAATAAAATTAATCCACTTGAAAACATAGTAAACTTAATAAGAATACATCCATAAAGTGGCGGACCCTAGCGTATACCCTGTAGTAGCTGGCTTTGGTTTGTTGACAGTAGGAGCAAAGTAAAGACTGCTGAACCTCTGACCGTGTGCTTAATGAAGTAAAGATGTCATTTGGAGGGTGGAAAGTAGATACTTTTCACAGGGCTTGGCATGCTGATAAGCATACTTCTCAACTCAGTGAAGGAGGAAATGGTAAACCACATCAATCTTCGTTTTATTTAGTAAAATCTCTAGAAGTTCAAACCAGCCTTTCGGCTGGTGACCTAAACATTCCTCATAAAAGACAAGAGAACTTAAAACTTGACATGAAAACAAAATATTCCTCTCCTCTATATTCATGTTCTGTAGGGTAAGAGAATGTAAAAATTAATCGAAACCTTTAAATTTTCACTTTTAGATTTTCAATCGAAACTAAATGAAAATAATTTTCCTACTGTACTCTGTTATGTTGAAATGAACGTAGCTGATTACATCCGTATTTTTCTTTTACGCCTTTAATTTTTGTGCATAAACAAAAATTCCCATCTAAAGCATCTCTGATTTCTATTTTCCAGTTTTAAAACACAGTTATTTTTTCACAAATAAAAAAATAACAGTCCGTATTTTTGTAGCTTTTATACTTTGAATCTTTTTTTTTGAAAATCTGATTAACTCTTTAATACGAAAAATAAACACGTTAAAATTAGATTACTTCGTGTAAATTTGTTTAAGTTTTTCCAAGCGTTTTCCATTTTATATTTATGTACGTAGTGGGTTCATAGCGACTGTAAAATCTAATTCATATCTCTTTGTTAAAACAATTCTTTGTATTCTCTAATTGGACAGATAGCCAATTTAAAAGGATGTAAATAATTTTTCAACATTGTAATTAATTTAAATATTTTTTAGTTAAATGTTGTGTAAATTTATTTTTAATTTAAAAGCATTTCTTTGGAAATTTCATGTTCACGTTTTTTTTATAATTTTGCTAAAAGTTGAAAGAAATTAGGTTTGTTACTTGTCATTTTAATACTTGATGATTTTATTTATTTACAAGATTCTACGAACGATAACGCAATGCTCCTTTTACATCTCAAACTCAATATTCCAAAAAGACTAAATCCCATACGTAATTGAAGTTGCGAAACAACTATACAAGACGATGCATGACAAATTTGAATTACATGACAACCCTCTCGTACAAAAACATGTACTCTACTAGAACGATACCGAGTGCTCAGCGCAGACGTTTGAAGCGCCTCTGGCTAAGAGACCCTCTTGGCCAACTGTAGGACTGTGGTGATGACTGCATGCTCCTTCAAGTAAATCAAGTTTTGGAACATTAGCTTCACTTTTAGATATTGTTGTATTTTTTTTTTTTTTTTAGTCAGTCCATTAACCAATTCTCTTCGATGGGATTGTGCCCTTTCTGGTGTTGAAAAAATTCGTGCCGTGAATTTTCTTCTTGTAAGTGTGAAGCGGGTGTACTTGTTTTGGATGTTACTGTTTAATTTTTTCTTGTCTGTTGTATCGTCCGGAGTAAGGCCAATCTCCCTCTCTTCTTATTCCTCTCTTATTTCCCTAATCCATCTGCATCCTGTTGTGGTGTTTTTGAGGTTGTACTCAACCAGCTGCTTTAGAAGCCTTGAGTCTTGCATCCTCATGATATGACCAAAGAATCCCAGTCTTCTCTTACGCATGGTGTCGGTAATGGGTTCAAGCTCCCTGTAAACAACTTCGTTGGGCACAATTCTGCACTGCCCATCTTTCTGATACATTTTGTTGATGCAGGTTCTACCAATTTTTCTTTCGATCTTTTGGAGTCGTTCGGTCCTCGATTGCTCATTCAGGTGGAAGAGTGTTTCAGATGCATACGTAGCCTCTGGTTTTACTTGTTGTATTAATATAATAACAGATACTAAATTTCAATTGAAAGTGTCAAAAAATTTTTTTTTTAATTCCTTCTACATGAAAGGACTTTTTGGTGTAGTGGTCTGCCCAATTGGCTTTTGTACTAGATGTACCGGGTGCTATCCCGGTCAAATCTCTATTCAGTTTAATCTATAACCGTTAACCTTTCAATTACCCTCAATGTATAAAACAGTTGGACGTAAAACAAAAGAAAAACAATTCATTATTAGGGTACGAGGAAAATAAGCGATTAATGGTAACTGTAAGAAAATGATGACTAAAAGTATGTGGACTAAAATTTTAACGGTATAGAATGGATAACAGCATAATGTCTTAAAAATTTGAGAAAACAAATTTTTAAGACACTAAACAGTAAACCTAATGTGTCAGATGAATGGTTTAAAGAAATCAGAAAGATTATTGAAGAACCAGGAATAAATAGAAAATAATTAGACTTAATGCCCAAAACGGGCAGGTGGAGTGTTATTTTAATTGCACTCTATCTGTTTGGTCCAGGGCTAAAAGAAATAGTTCTGTTTTTTATCACATAGTCAGCCACTTATATGACTGAACTATTTAAGAACAGAAGAGGTAGAGGTGTAAAAGACACTACTCATAGTTATCTCCACTGAGAGTAATGAATATCACTATACAGCCAGACCCTGTGGTGAATGAAGTGAAGGTGTCATTTGCAGGGTGGAAAGTGAGTGCTTTTCGGAGAGCCTGGCATGCTGATAAGCATACTCTTTCAACTCAGTGAGGAAGGCAATCTTAAAGGTAAACCATCTTATTCCTCATTTTTACTTAGTAAAACCTTTAGAGGTTCAAATCAGCCTTTCGGCTGTTCACCTAAACAACAATTAGATTTAATGAACCGAACCGTATTTATAAAACTTATTCGAACTTTCAAGGCTTCCAAGAAAAGCTAATACGGAATAACGTGTGGACAGAAAAAAGGACTAAACCCTACAGTGAGCGAATACTGAAATTTGGGCTGTAAATAAAGCTTCCAGAAACGTCTAAAGTCACTTTACGTGTTCTAAAATTGGCCCTATATGCGGAATAAACCGGGTTAAATCTATATGTTACGTCCAGCCATACTTATAATGTTTACAATTTTTATTTTATAAATATTTACGGTCCAGCTGATCTAAATTCTAAAATCAAACAGCTGATCTAAATTATAAAATCAACAGCTGATCTAAATTTAAAATCCAACAATGTGTGTGTTGCTAGGCAACGAAAAAAATATTAAAAAAAATTATTATTTTTTCATTACTAAGTACGAACTCAATGTATTAACATCAACTTCATCAAACCCAGTTATAAATATTATGTTTATTGTATCGTTTCAACTATATTCATTGTTTGAATCATTATTTATTGTATTATTTGAACATTTCATCATATAAATAACGCTGCAAGATTTGGTTTGTCTTAAAAGTGAAGAAACAAATTTATTTATCGCATAACCAATGAAAACATGAGAAGAATATGATAAATACAAAATAAATCTCTTAACCAACAAATCAAATGTTTTTTATTTCTCTTCAATCAAACGCAATGCCACACTATACAAATATTATAAAGAGAAAGCTATACTATTTTATAAAAGGAGGAACAGAGCCGCCACCACCAAGAGCTAGATTTTTGTGTTTTTAGCGCTCTCCTTAAGGGGACTATACGCAAATAATAATAATAATAATAATAATAATAAAGAAAAAGCGTGTTTTTTTGTTCAGGCTAATTTTCAAAACTACTGAACGGGCTTTCATGAAATTTTGACTGCATATTTGTAATTATATTCACAACATTTTATTTTTAAAGTTAAAAAAAATGATGACCCTAAGAGCTCTGATGAAGATTTTCATAAATCTGTATGTGCGTGTGTGTGTGTACAAGTGAGTATGTATTGCTGTTGAAATAGATAAAGGGGTTGGGTAATGCGAGAGACGTACGTGGGGAAAATTGTCAAAACTTCGTTTTGTAGGCTATGTGTGTGTGTGTGTCCGCGCGCGCGTACTAGTGTTGAAGTACTATAAATTTAGATATAGATCGCTAAAAACAAGTTTTTTTGGTTTCAGGGGGGGGTCTGAAAACGTGTAAATCAGGTTAAAACTCAATTTCGAAAAATTTACATGAAAACAATACTTTCCTTCCTATGTAGCCTACTCATGTAGACAAGAGAAAGTAAAAAATCATAAAATGTAAAATGTTTTACAATAATTATTATATTTTGGATCTAAATCTTGGGAATTTTTAATATTTTTTTTTCATTCGAATTCCATGTATATTTATTTACTACATTTTAACAGAAATATAAATATAATTACAACAATAACCAATATCAACAAAAACAATACCTATAACAATGAGTTTTACTATTATAACAAATTTTATTTATTACAATTAAAATGTAATAACGTCGCACACATACGTTTTTATTCGTAGGTACGTAAATATACAAAAAAAATCAGATCATAATTTTTTTTTTTTAAACCACCGTGTTGGTCTAGAGGTAAAGTCGTCGCCAAAATTAGCTGTTTAACAGCTGATTTTCGGAGACGAAGGTTCCTGGTTGAAATCCTAGTAAAATTAGTTATTTTTATACGGAATTGAATACTAGACAGTGGTTACCGGTGTACTTTGATGGTTGGGTTTCAATTAATTATACTCTCTCAGGAATGGTCGGTCTGAGTCTGTACAAGACTACACCTAATTTACACGTCATACATATCATTTTCATCTCATTGGGTCATGAGGTTGCTTATTGTTCTTTATTGAACAGATTCCAACGGACACACATTAGAAATTAAAAAAACAAATAAATATTATTTTCCCGTTGTAGGATACTAATAATCCGACAAAATACAAAAAATACGGTACAAAATAATTAAACCTTACAATCAATAATAAAGTTTCTATTTTAATGTACTAAAAAAATCTTGAACATAAACCATAAATAATATTTTGGTAACTTTCAAAATAACGGTTTGTGTAATAAGAAGGGAAATAATTATGGAGGCGGGAAATTTTGATCAGTATAAGCATGCGCAAGCCGTTGGCACCACTGTATATTCACCATGCATCTCCTGTACACAATTCAGTCTAGTTCGGTTCGTTATTAAGTGGCGTTGTTTCGTACGGAAAATCCGTTCATTTCCGTAGACAATGTGTTCTTATTTATATAATATATCATTAATAATTATATTAATTAAAAATCTGTGATGATTCTGTGTAATCAATTAAATATGCGTTTTATTTATGTGAAATATTTTTTGTTAAAGTGTTATTTTTATTGTTTTACTTGAAATAATATTTACATCAAGAAAAATGTTGTGTAATAATTTTTGTTTTGTTTTATTTTAAATCGACTTGAATTTGTTTTGTGTTTTTGAATAGTGGAAATAGTTGTTTAAAAAATATATAAATGGCTGTTTTTTATTAGTAGTATTATAACTTATTTGTGATATTCAGTACGTCCCGTTGATGATATATAATATTATATTATTATTGTTAGAAAATAAAAGTGTTTATCAAAATAATTATATTTTTAAAAAAATAAATATATTTTGGTGCCTTTTACGTGAAAGGAATTTCTTAGTTGTGTTTAAAAAAGTGAACTTTTTAAAAAGAAGAATCTTGAGATTATGGCCTACGTGTTATTGTGAATATATTAATTATATTATTGAAGTGTTTTGTTAATTGTATATTATTGAATTAGTGCGTTCAGTATTGAATGTTTTGTAAAATGATTCATCTGTGACTCAAATGAGTCCGTCCATTATTGCCAGATGGTTGAATCGACAGCTGGAAGGGTAGGCACAGGTCTTTTAGCTAGAAGAAGACGTCATAAAACCGTACATTTCGGTGATACAATTTTAGCTGAAGTTCGAGCTGATAATCATTTGTCCTCAAATGACGGACAAGAGTCAAGAGGGAGCGTTGTCAGCTTGCCCAGTCAGTTTGAACATAACGTTCAACAACTTTTCACGTTTATCGGCACTGTACTTAGCGCTTGGGATTCAGCGCCGAGTCCACCTCCCACCCCGAAACCGAAATCCAAAAGACGTCTTAATGCTTTACAAATATTGCTGAATGGTGATCTAGAATTAGATGTAGACGAAAATCTTGGATCTCCTGTTTTTAAACATAAACATTGGAAAATCGCTCCGGAATCATGCAACGCTTTATTTCTACGAAAGGTAATTATTCTTTTTTGTATATTTATTAACTCTTTATTTATTTACAACAATTGGAGAGCTACCACTGGGTGGTGTCCTCCTCAAAGCCATTAACGTTTTTTTTTGTAATTAACACAAGATGTAAACCTTTTTGCTGGTTGTATGTTTACAGCTGCAAAATAAAACAAAATGAAAAAAAAATTTGCAACAATATAAAGGCTAACAGAACTTATCCATATAAGCCTTATTGATATAAAAAATTTACATGTTTACAAAAAAAACCTTTGCATAATACTATTTTAGTTACTTAATATACGTGCTAATTACACTTTTTGTCTCTTTTTCTTATAAAAATAAAATAATATTTCAATAAAATTACTTACTATAATAACAAATTAATAAGAAAAAAAACAACTTAGTTTAGCGGTAATTAGCGATTTTCTGTTTTTAATATTATTCTTTAATATTAATATTTAAATTCTTTAATATTTAAATTGTTCGTGAAATGTAGGTACGTAAATATACAAAAAAATCAGATCATAATTCTTTTTTTTTAAACCACCGGGTTGGCCTAGAGGTAAAGTCGTCGCCAAAATCACCTGTTTAACAGCTGATTTTCGTAGACGAAAGCTCCCGGTTCAAATCCTAATAAAGGTAGTTATTTTTCTACTAGACAGTGGTTACCGGTGTACTTTGATGGTTGGGTTTCAATTAACTATACTCTCTCAGGATGGTCGGCCTGAGCTGATAATCATTTGTCCCCAAATGACGGACAAGAGTCAAGAGGGAGTGTGGTCAGCTTACCCAGTTAGTTTGAACATAACGTTCAACAACTTTTCACGTTTATCGGTACTGTACTTAGCGCTTGGGATTCAGCGCCGAGTCCACCTCCCACCCCGAAACCGAAATCCAAAAGACGTCTTAATGTTTTACAAATATTGCTGAATGGTGATCTAGAATTAGATGTAGACGAAAATCTTGGATCTCCTGTTTTTAAACATAAACATTGGAAAATCGCACCGGAATCATGCAACGCTTTATTTCTACGAAAGGTAATTTTTTTTTTTTTTTGTATACTTATTAACTCTTTATTTATTTATTTATTTACAACAATATGAAAGCTAACAGAACTTATCCATATAAGCATTACTTTGTTATTCCTAATTTGTGTACGTTGCAATCTGTTCAATTCAGAACAATAAGCAACCCCATGACTCAATGAGATGAGGATGATGTGTACGAGTATGACGTGTAAATGAGGTGTAGTCTTGTACAGACCCAGGCCAACCATTCCTGAGAGAGTATGGTTAATTAAACCCCAACCATCAAAGTACAAAGGTAACCACTCACTGTCTAGAATTCAAATCCGTATAAAAAAAACCTACCTTTACTAGGATTTGAACCAAGAACCTTCGTCTCCGAAATAGCTGATTTTAGCAACGACTTTACCTCTAGACCAACCCGTCAATAAGCCTTATTGACATAAAAAATTTACTTGTTTACAAAACAATCTTTCTTATAACTATTTTATTTACATAATATACATGCTTATACACTTTTTGTCTCTTTTGCTCATAAAAATAAAACAATGTTTCAATAAAATTACTTACTATAATGTTGTTGTTGTTTGGGTCATCAGCCACATCAGGCTGGTTTGAACCTCTAGAGGCTTTACTTAGTAAAACGAGAAGTGAGGTGGTTTACCATTGCCTTCCTCACTGAGTGGAAAAGTACGCTTATCAGCATGCCGGGCCCTCTGAAAAGCACATATTTTCCACTCTGCAAATGACACCTTCACTTCATTCACCACAGGGTCTGGCTGTATAATGAAATTCATTACTTTCAGAGAAGATAACTCTGATTAGTGTCTTTTACACCTCTGCCTCTTCTGTTCTTAAATGATTCAGTCATATAATTGGCTGACCATGTGATAAGAAACAGAACTATTTATTTTAGCCCTGCAACAAACAGATTGAGTGTAAATAATTTGATACTTCACCTGTCTGTTATAGGCAGATATAAAGGCTAACAGAACTTATCCATATAAGCCTTATTGAAATAAAAAATTTACATGTTTACAAAACAATCTTTGCATAATACTATTTTAGTTACTTAATATACATGCTAATACACTTTTGTCTCTTTTCCTCATACAAATAAAATAATATTTCAATAAAATTACTTAATATAATAACAAATTAATAAGAAAAAAAACAACTTAGTTTAGCGGTAATTAGCGATTTTCTGTTTTTTTCTCACGAAAACGTGAACGTTTTTTAAGATTTCGTCAGAGATTTGTTTTTTGTTGAAAGCATTTTTTTCTACAGAGCCTACTTTAGCGTAAAAAAATGATTTCCGTATTTTTGCTAAACTGAGGTCGATTTTCATTTTGCGTTCACTCATGATTAAAATATTATATTTTTTGAGCATAGTTTTTTGTTTATTTCTAATATTTTATTACTAATGTTAGGTTATATTGCTAATTATTTGCATTGGCAAAAGAAAGTTCTGTGAGTGTTTCACACCAGATTTTTTTTGTTTAGAAAACCTGAAAACTTGTATTTCTGGAGAAAATTCCATTTCGAAAAATCAATATTAAAGCCAATACTTTCCTTCCCTTAATACGACTTTCTTATAGGGCAATAGAAAGTTAAAAGGGTATTACATTTTGGATTGCCTTCGTATTTTTTGAATATTTTTTAATACTGTTTAAAGAAAAATTACTTCAATTATTAGTTAGAAGCGGCCTCTATGATTGCTGTTTTAATTATTTTCGCTTACATTTTCAAACGTAAATAATATTTGCGTCAATGTAAAACTTTCTATAAACAATCCTTGTTTGCGAGTTGAAACGTGTGTGCGTGTGAAGTTATTCACCACACACGTCATCTGCTGTTTTATGTGATCTCTAACTTTGATAGACCCCCCCCCCCCCAATCTAAAATAATAGAAAAAGATCTCTTACGCCATCTTTTCTTTTCAAACACGCGCGCGTGCAAGCACGTTCTCTATCTATATACTTCAATGTCAATTTACTTGATGGATCACTTCGTTGACAAACTTTTTACTCTTGATATTTTTTTCTTATCTTTTATGTTGCATTTGCTATTTGTGTATATGTGAAATTTTATTGGCTTGATTTTTCATATTCTTGCTCTATATTGGAGAATATACATTGAGATTTTTAAAGAGATTTGTTTGTTAGATTGAGAGAAAGTATTGTTTTCATTGAGATTTTTTGAAATCAAGTTTTCATCGGATATCTACTCTTACAAATAATACTCCATCTACTTATTATGGGCAATACATGGAAAAAGTATTGTTTTCACCTGATATACACGTTTTTGGGACCACTGAACCAAAAAAAAAAATGCGTTTTTTGCGATTGGTCTTTGAACAAAATATCTCAAGAACGGAATATGGTACGAAATTGAAACTTGGAACTTAAGTTAAGTACTGTAAAGGAACCCGAGACGAAAATTTTCATTAAAATTGGTGAACCTAAAGTAGTAGTTTTATTCGTGTGATTGTTCGCGATTTTCCCCAAAAATGGCTCACGTTTTTTTTTAATCACCTCATTTAATACGTTTTTTTATGCTCTACGACATTGGGTAAGCGCTAAAATTCTTGCTGGGCCTGTGCTTTCGTGGTTAAAAATTTCTTTTAAGATTGCAGCTTCCATATACATTGTAGCGTAAACCTGTATATATAATCAAAGTTGTAAAAAATTAAAAACGCTACAACTTTTATTTTAAACTTTTTCCTACAACGCTTAGTTTAATATTGCGGCCTTAGTAGCCTATGTATACATTTTACGACAAAAATTTGTACAATTAAAATTATAGATAAAATATTTACAACTTTTATTTGAAGCATTTTTTTATACTGATCTACTTAGTTTGGGGATAAATTAGTGATTTCTCGTATTTTTAAGTTTTACAGAGGTTGATTTTTTTTCGTAGTCCACTTGTCACCGGATTGCGACATTGTGCGGCGTGGGGAAACCTTAAATGTTTAAGGCCCTAAAAAGGGCCGTTTAAGCGGTGGTCGTCTTGGCGGGAAGAGTCGGTCGAGGAGCGGCGTGGGGTGTCGTCGTCCAGCGGCGACGTCATCTTCTTCCCTCGCAGTAGTGCCTCGATGGCTGTTTCGTCGGGATCCAGTGGGCGCAAGGCTCGATCGAGGGGCCGCTGTGGGCATTACTCACGGCAGCGGGCGATGACGGCGTCGGGTCGGCCACTGGAGGCATCGATGAGTCTTCGGTGGAGTCCGGTAGCCGTATGCCGAGCGTAGATGTCTCGTCTGCTACTGAGTGGATTGGAATCGAATCACCTTGGGCTCAGTAGAGTGCTCTTTATATAAACGATTCCAATCCACTCAATAGCAGACATCTACGCTCGGCATACGGCTACCGGACTCCAGAGGGCTTGTAACCACCCCGCCGCGCACTGGAGTCTCCAGTGCGCAGCGATGGGGTGGTTACAAGCCCTCTGCAGTGCCGACACTGGCCGACCGCCCCTTTCGGAACTATTGCGGGCTTCCCTCTGTCGCTAAGTCGGAAGCTTTGATAGTCGGGAGTACAGTTCTTAATCAAAGGGGTGACGGTGACATACTCACGTTTAAAATTAGTTTATATGTTTTATTATACATTTTGGAAAGAGAAAGTCTTACGAGTTTTTCACAGCAGATTTTTTGGAAAAACTGTCATTTATTTGTTTATCGACCCACCGGGTTGGTCTAGAGGTAAGGTTGTCGCCAATATCAGCTGTTACACAGGTGATTTTCGGAGACGATGGTTCTTGGTTCAAATCCTAGTAAAGTTAGTTACTTTTATACGGATTTGAATGCTAGACAATGGTGTACCGGTGTACTTTGATGGTTGGGGCTCAATTAACCATACTCTCTCAGGAATGGTAGGCCTGAGTCTGTAGAAGACTACATCTCATTAACACGTCATACATTAGCTAACAAAACCAGTAATTTTTATTTTAATCCCTAATGTGTGCACGTTGCAATCTGTTCAGTTTAAGAACAATAAGCAACCTCATAACCCAATCAGATGAGGATGATATGTACGACGAATAACTGAGGTATAGTCTTGTACAGTCTCAGAGAGTATTATTAATACAGCCCAAACCATAAAAAAAACTACCTTTACTAGGATTTCAACCACGGATCTTCGTCTCCGAAAATCAGCTGTTGAAAAGCTGATTCACGATGACGACTTTACCTTTAGACCAACCCGGTGGGTTTAAAAACAGTAATTATTTTTTTCTTAACCCACAGGGTTGGTCTAGAGGTAAAGTCGTCGCCAGAACCAGCTGTTCAACAGCTGATTTTCGGAGACGAAGGTTCCTGGTTCAAATCCTAGTAAAGGTAGTTACTTTTATACGGATTTGAATGCTAGACAATGGTTACCGGTGTACTTTGATGGTTGGGGTTCAATTAACCACACTCTCTCAGGAATGGTCGACCTGAATCTGTACAAGACTACACCTCATTTACACGTCATACACATCATCCTCATCTCATTGGGTCATGGGGTTGCTTATTGTTCTGAATTGAACAGATTGCAACGTACATACATTAAGTAGGAATTAAAACAAAAGAAGTTATTTGTTTATGTGTGTATTTTCTTGATTTCCCTTTTATGTTAATATACTTACCAGATATCACATTTTCTGACCAAATTTCCTCATTATTTGTAGATCCTTACTTCCAATCATTAGATAATTTTTTTTTAAATTTTCATTAGGTTTTTGTCTGTGTGATGTGTAGGAATAGTAAAGTATTAAAATATTCATTAGATGAGCCTAAGATAAATCCATAAGATAATAATTTCAGTGAAGTTATACTTAAGTAGTAGTGATTAAATAATTATGATAACCTTTATTGGCAGATACAAGAACTGGCCTTAGAGTCCTATCATTGTTTTATGTAAGGTTTGTTGGACAGACAGAGTAACTAATTCGGTTTAACTAGTGACTCTCACTCACTCTACTAAGCCATGTGCTCTCTCTCTCTTTCGGTGTCCGTAAATTACCCAATGTCTTTTGTAGGCCGAGTACAACTACAGCGGACAGCCGACGGTTTTTTTTTTTTTTTTTTTTTTTTTTTATCCTTTATTTTGAATCTTTAACTGTACTATACAGAACAACCAAAAGATGAGAAAACATCGATATTAAATTACAGACAAGAACAGACAGGAAATAAAATTCAACATTCAGCAATGTTAAATTTGGAATAACAATAAACATAAATAATATCCAAAAGTATGAAAAGAAAAAAAAACAAAAAAGTTCATTTTGTCACAGAAAAGTTATTATCAAGAGTAATAAAACATTTAAACAAAACAAAAATTACAAATATTTCACATTTATTTTTTTTTTCAACATAAACATGCAGAAAGAATTAAAGAAGATCTCTGCTCCATCTTCTTTTTAATCTTCTAATGAAGCCTGGTGGATTTGCCATATCACTGATAAGTGGATTATTATGGATTGGTAATTTTGAGTAGAATTTAGTATAACTATTTTTGACGATGTCGCAAATGAATGGTGTTTTTAAATCGTTGTGAAGTGTGTAATTTGAGACATAGTATGGTGAACCGGTAATTATACGGAGAAAATTAGACTGGAATGCTTGAATAGTTTTTAAATTACTCAGCTTTGCGCAACCAAAAATTTGAATACCGTACATCCAGATAGGTTTTAAGAGAGAATTGTAGAGTAATAATTTCTGTTTGAGACGTATGGGTGATTTAGTGTGAACAAACCTGTACAGTTGTTTCAAACGTAAGTTTAGTTGAAGTCGTTTTGTCTTAATGTGGTGTTTCCAGGTCATGCGTTGATCGAAATGAAGTCCAAGATAGCGAACAGTAGAATTTTTTGGGATAGGTGCATTATTTAGGAACAGCGACGGCACCGGTTGTTTATTTAGAGTGAATGTAATGTGAACAGACTTCGCCGGATTCACCTTCATTTTCCAGTCCTTCAGCCAGTTGTCTACTAGATTTAGGTGATGTTGTAAATTTTGAGTGGCCGTTTGTATGGAAAGATCTTGTGATAAAATGGCTGTGTCATCCGCAAACGTCGCTACAGAGGTGTTTTCTGTACAAGGAAAGTCAGAAGTGTAGATCGAATATAGAGTAGGTGACAAAGTAGAACCTTGTGGTACTCCGGCTTTTATGCTTTTCATGTCTGAATACGTACCCCCTTGTCGGACTAAGAAGTACCTATCTTCAAGAAACGATTTAAATATAAAATAGTACGAATACGGTAAAATTTTCTTGAGTTTAAAAAGTAATCCGTCATGCCAGACTTTATCAAAGGCAGCTGTCACATCAAGAAATACAGCCGAGGTGAACTTTTTTTCTTCTAATCCTGCTGATATTTTATCCACGACTCTGTGCAGTTGTTGCACTGTTGAGTGCTCCCTCCTAAAACCGAACTGATGGAGTGGGATAACTTTCTTCCTCTCAAGGATTACTGTCAATCGATTTAAAAGCAGCCGCTCAAAAACTTTAGAAATAACCGGAAGGAGACTTATTGGCCGGTACGATGAAGGTAAATGAGACGGTTTCCCTGGTTTTGCAAATAGAATCACTTCAGATAGTTTCCATAGAATTGGATAATGACATGTTCGTAAGATTCCATTGAAGACTTGTGTGATGAATATTAAGGTTTTCTTTGGTAATTCTTTTAAAATTTCAGATGTGATCAAGTCATGACCAGGAGACTTTTTTGACGGAAGAATACCTATTACTTTTTCCACTTCAATTAATTTGATTCTCTTGGGTGGAATAGACAAGGGCACTGGACTGGCAAGATAATCCTCTACTTCTGCCTCTTTTTCAGCATTGATATCTTCATCAAAGGGTTTAAAAACGTTGCAAAGATGTTCAGAAAATAATTCCGCTTTTTCTTCCTCCTTGTTTGCCCAAGAATTGTCCGCCTTGCGTAGTGGTGAGTTAAAAGAAATATGTCCAGTAACGCGTTTAGTGGCTCTCCAAAGCGTTCCGTCGATGGTTGATAGATTCCTAAGTTTATTTTCAGTAACTTCACAATTTATTTTTATTATTTCCTTTTTTAATCTGTTGGCTAATCTATTAAAAATAATTTTGTCTTCAGGAAGACGAGACCTTTGCCAAATTCTTCTTAACCTTCTTTTTTCCCGTATCATTTGTCTGATGTACAATGGATACATTGGTCCAAGCTTCGATGACGTCTTTGGTGGAGTACAAGACAACGTAGCTGCAGATTGAATTAAGGCTTGAAGATTTTCCGCTGCCTCATCAATATCAGATGGCGACTTCAGTGGAAGACGTAGATTCGTATGATTTTCTAAATATGACCGAAAATATGACCAGTTCATAAGTCCACTCGCTAATGACGGTCGTTTTTGGACAGGGATTGGTTCAGAGCTCAAAGAGAAAAGTACAGCTGAATGATCAGACGACAAATCACTGCAGTCCGCTACCGTATATTTGTTTGAAGTTAGCCCATTTACAAGAAAAATGTCTAATAAGTCCGGGAGTTTAGTTACGGAAGTCGGCCAATAAGTTGGTTTTCTGGATGTTGCAATTTTATATTTTTTATCATCGATGCATTTCAGTAACGTTCTACCACGTGGATTTGTAATTCTCGAGCCCCAGAGTGTATTCTTTGCGTTGAAATCTCCTCCGGCTATGAAGTGTGGTCCTAGGGTTGAGAAGAAGTTTTCAAAAGTTTCTTTCGATATGGAAAATCTTGGGGGGACGTAGACCGCCGCTACATTAATTTCTATCGATTTTAAGAAAATTGTGGCTGCAGTCGCCTGAAAATAAATTGTAGGTTCTTGTAGCGGATAAAAATTTTGACGAATAGACGATCTGATAAGTATAGCAGTACCGCCCTGACTTCGGTTGGCAGGATGGTCAGTCCGGTAGACTGTAAACCCTTTGATAAAAAAACGTGAGCCAAAAGTTAGGTGAGTTTCGGAGAGAAGGCAAATGTCTATTCTTTTTTCATGTAATACGTATTCTAATTCTGCCAAATGTCGATGGACCCCATTTGCATTCCATAGTAGTATGGTCAAGGAATTACATGTCACATTATTGTCTGGCATTTTGTGAAATTAAAACCTGAAGTAGCTGCGTCATTAAAGTAAACAAAGGAGTAAACATGGATTTTATATCTGTAATAAATGTGGTTAATTGTGAAGCAATGTCTGATGGTGGACTAATGGTGTTTTCTATGTGGCTTGATGAATTATCTCGATATGAAGTTTGAAGCGTGGCTGGTGAGTTTGATTTGGCTACCTGAGAGTAAGAGATTTGATGTTGATTGTCCGATTGAACTTGTATTGGCGCGTCGCGATTCGATGGTTGAGCCGTAGATGACGTGATGTGATCAAATGTGTGATTCATCCTGATTGGAAGTGGAGGGAATGAGCGAACGTCAGTTGTAGGCACTCGTACAGTTACATTATCTTGTTTGGCGGGACGAGTAACGTTAGGCGATCTTCGTTTTTGTAACTCTTTGTAGAACAGACATCCCTTATAATTGGCGGGATGAGATCCACCGCAAAGAGCACAAGTTGCTGGTAAGTCTCGTGGTTTAGTGCAATTTGCAGACAAGTGATCACCTGCACACCGAATACATTTTGGCTGATGATTACAGTAGGCCTGCGTGTGTTGATATTGCTGGCACCGAGAACACTGTGCCATGTTTCTTTTTGGTCGTGGTGATTCTACCTTAATTTTTGAAAAAAGTAATGAGTCCAACTTAAAAACCTCTTGATTGTTCGATTTAACCTCTAATTCAACAAAAAAAAGAGGCAGGGGAACTTTATTTCTTGACTTGGCGTTTGCTATGGAACGTACCACGTGCCCTTTAGCGCTCAGTTCAAGCGCTAGTTCAGTAACGTCAATCGTTGCATGAAGCCCACGAATAACAAAGCGGAAGGGTTTGTCATCACGTAGTTGAAAAGTGTGGAAGTCAGCATTATTATCCTTAAAATATTTAACTAAAATCCGGTAGGTTTCCGCATTCTTAGGGTAAATCGTGATTCCGGCGGTTGTAGAAGTACACTTAAAATTCTCACCGACTAAACTTTTTAGTAAATTACAGAACGGTAAGAATTGTACATCCGATTTAAAATAAATTGGTGGAGGAATTTTCGATTTATCAGGAATATTTTGTGAACTATTCTTATCATTTAAAGTTGAATCCGGTAAGTTTGAAAGAGGTTCATAACGATTTCCTTTATTTATAATATTTGTGTTTGTTGCAATATAAAATTTGTGACGGCGCGGATCGTTCGAATGCATACGTTTTGTTATGGAGCTGTCATCTGTGTGGTTGTCAGATGACTTTCGTTTGCACAATACCTTTTGCCAATCGGTATTAGAACATATGTTAATTGGCGATTTGGCCGGATCAGCTGTTTCTGTAAGAACATCTGTATGACGACTTAATACAGAAGGCCGGTGCATGCGCATTGTTGTTTCTTCTTCTGCTTCTTCTTCTAACCCATCCATATTAATAACTACACTAAACTAAAATTTTAAAAAACCTATTTGTAATTGCTTACCATCCAGGTAAACATCTCAAAATATAGTTCACTTACATATTAAGAGTCACGATCATATGTTCTCCAATGTAGCACATAAAAAAAAAAAATAAAACAAAACAAAACTGAACCACTTATTTTGTCGATCGACTCGGGGTCATTAAAGTCGGGGAACTCTCCCCAAGAAATAGTTAGAAAAAATATATAGAAAAAATAATAATAAAAATGTATATGTCACTGGTTGCACAATTTACGACGTACGGCGGCGTCCAACGCCACTGTAAGGTGACGGACCAACACTCACAGACCCATTAACGCACGCACGAACGCACACATGTCAACTTGTATAACATTACCACTGGGGTTGACAGAGCCTCCGAGAAACACGTCTGCTCGCCACCACAGCTCAGAACGGACTCCAGCCGACGGTAACAAATTAATTAGGTTTCCTTTCACCCTTTGGCTTCGGTCGACTCGTCCATGTTAGTGCTTCTAACTAATATTACATCATTACCAAAACCTAAGTCACTTCGTTTTAAATTATTTTCAGTATTGGTTAATTAATTTATTGTTATAGAACTTTCCACGAGACAAGTCCTTTGCGTTTCAACAACTCTTATTTTCAAACGGAAAATTTTCAATCATACATCAAAATAAAAGTTGGTATTTTGTGTTAATTCGTTTCAGTGAAATTTTTACTTTATCTTGCCCTTGTTGTTTTGGTCAACAACCGAAAGACTGGTTTAAACCTTTAGAGGTTTTACTAAGTAAAACGAGGAATGAGGTGGTTTACCCTGCCTTCCTCACTGAATGAAAAATAATGCTTATCAGTATGCCAGGTCCTCCGAATAGCACCTATAGAATCTGTCTACGCTAAGAGTACTCCGACGTAGGCAACCAGCAATACAAGTGCGCATGCGTATTAATTAAAAATACGCACACAATTATCAAAAACAACAATTAACAACACTAATTCGCTCTAACCTTAATAAATATAATAAAAACACGTTCAATTCATTTGTTAGAAAATGTTTTATAAATCGAACATCAGTTTACCATTAATAACTGAAATTTTACTATTGTTACTCTTACATTGTTGTTTTCGTTACATTATTGACTGTTGTTGTTTAGGTCATCAGCCAAAAGGCTGGTTTGAACCTGTAGAGGTTTTACTAAGTAAAACGAGGAGTCAGGTGGTTTACCATTGCCTTCCTCACTGAGTGGAAAAGTATGCTTATCAGCATGCCGGGCCCTCTGAAAAGCATGTACTTTTCGCTCTGTAAATGACACCTTCATTTCATTCATCACAGGGTCTGGCTGTATAATGAAATTCATTACTTTCAGAGGAGGTAACTCTGATTAGTGTCTTTTACACCTCTACCTCTTCTGTTCTTAAATGATTCAGTCATTTAATTGGCTGAACATGTGAAAAGAAACAGAACTATTTATTTTAGCCCAGCAACGAACAGATTGAGTGTAAATAATTTGACACTCCACCTGTCTGTTATGGGCAGATTATTGACTATTATTACATTATTATTTATGATTAGTAGGTTTCTATTATAGACTCAGTTTAATTTTATTTTTGGTCACAAGTAGTATAAAACTAATGCGCTTGAAATATAACAGGAGAGCAAACAATACCAGTGATTCGTTGTTTATCATTTCAGTCTGTTTATTTCATATCATTTAAATAATTATATCTGTGACTAGTTTAATACAACTGTTTGCACTTGCTCGAGTTTAACTCATTTTTAGTTTCATCAGTTATCTTTTTGAATTCTGTCGGTTCGTTTTGTTAAATTTAATGTTTAAAAAAATTAATTAAGGAGTCTTTATGAAACTACAATAATTACAAGTAATCAGAACGGTATTTAATTGAAAACGCCTAAAGGATCATGTTTATTTTAGCTGGATGTAGATATTTTTATGATGGAACGTAGTGCAAGGTAATATTGTCCGGCGGAGAGGTAGATACGCGTCAACTAGAGTAAAACTTTCGTTTACAACGTATAGGCGCTTGGTTATACTCTTACAGTAGATAGACTAATGGGGGCACGGCCCAGACCACGCAGACCGTGCCCATAAAACCGCGGCTTAGGCTACCCTATCCAAGCCTGCATAGCGCTAGCTTCCTTGGCAATGGGGGCCGGCCGTGAACGCCATCGTGTGCTATTCGTAGTGCACGGTGGTGTGTAGTACATCCATGTGTGGGAGAGCTTGTGGAAGCTCTCGGCGGCGACCCGTCCAACGCTTATACACTGGTACTGAGGGGAGTGTGGCGCCCTGCGGACGGATCCGTGCACACTCAGTAGGAGTAGGACTCTCAGGGGTTGTGGTGGAGCTGGGTAGCACTTCAAAGCCACTAAGCTGCTTAAATTCCTCCGGAATGGGCGTAGTCGGTCGAGAGGTGTTCCGGAAACGGATAGGTGCGTACGAGTAGATAGACTAATAGTTGTGAGCTGAGTTGTTTGCTAGTGCGGCCCGAAGTGCAAGGGGGCCTCGTACTAGAGTAGTTATTCGAAATGGTTTGTGAGTAATATTTTTAGAAGAGCGCGTACTACTGATATTATTACTACTACTGTATAGGGTGATTCAAAAAGAGCGCCGGTTTTGATATATCAAATTAAGAGATTTATTTTATTTAAAAACTGAAAATAAATACATCAACAAGTTCATCTTTCCTTCCGATTTTATGTATGAAAAATGATGTCATGCATGTGTCCTCCTCTACTGCGCTGGCACGCATCAACTCTGTCCATGAAATTGGATATTACTGCACGACAAGTTTCGACTTCCATTTGCCCGATAACGCGTCGAATTTCCTCCTTCAAGTCATTGATGTTTCGGGGTTTATTGGCATACACCAATGACTTCAGATGACCCCAAAGAGGAAAGTCACAAGGCGTCAAGTCACACGATCTTGGTGGCCATTGATGGTTGGAATTACGAGAAATGATGCGATCCTGGAACCGTTTACGGAGCAACAACATTGTTTCTCGTGCAGCGTGACAGGTGGCACCATCCTGCTGAAACCACAACTCGTCAATGTCCATTCCATCCAAATGACGCCACAAAAACTCCCTAATTTGCTGGGTTAACAGCCACACTGTCACGAACCAACGCAACGTTCTGCTCAGTTTGGCCAGAACGACGACGTCCAGAACTTTTAAGGTCGACTGTTGAACCCGTCTCAAAAAACTTTTTCATGAGCCTGCGAATGGTTGATTCATTCGGTGCTTCATTACGTCCTAGAGTACCGCGAAGTCGCCTGACAGTAGCCGCATAACTCTCTCCACTCTGGTAAAATGTTTTGACGATTAACACTCGTTGCGCAATAGTAAACTTCTCCATGGTTAGAGACAGACTGCGAGAGTACTACACTGCGAACAAGAGAAACTACAACTGAATCGTCAATCGGAATGTTCTCCAAAATAGAAATGTGGTCAAACAATGTTGCCAACCGATAAACAAAAATTTACCAGCCGTTTAAAAACCGGCGTTCTTTTTGAATCACCCTTTACCTCTAACTTAGATTGTAGAAGGAGGGGAATCGTACAAATAATCCTCCTTCACCCGAATTCCTTACGCTAGCAATCAAGTGAGCTCCCATCTATATTTTCCACTCTGCAAATGACACTTTCACTTCATTCACCACAGGGTCCAACTGTATAATGAAATTCATTACTCTCAGAGGAGATAACTCTCTTTAGTGTCTTTTACACCTTTACCTCTTCTGTTCTTAAATATTTCAGTCATATAACTGGCTCACTATATGATAAGAAACAGAACTTTTTTTTTGTATTCACTCGTAATTAAAATTAGGTTATATTTTTTATATTTATTATGACAAGAGAAAGTCGTATGAGTTTTTCATACCAGATTTTTTTTTAGGATAGAGCGTCAAATTTGCCCGTAACAAGCAGGTGGAGTGTTAAATTATTTGCACTCGATCTATTAGTTGCAGAGCTATAATAAAATAGTTAACCTGATAAACTTTATTTCCTTATTTTTTTTTTAATATACAAAATATAAATTAGCTGTGTTTCTTATCACGTGGTCTGTCAATTTTATGACTGAAGCATTTAAGAACAGAAATGTTAGTGGTGTAAATAACCCTAGTCACTGTTATCTCCTCTGAAAATAAGGAATTTCATTATACAGCCAGACACTGTAGTGAATGACGTGAAGGTGTCATTTGCAGAGTAGAACGTACGAAGCTTTTCAGAGGGCCTGGCATGCTGATAAGCATACTTTTCCACTCAGAAAGGATAGCAATGGTAAACCTTGCTTCACTCCTCGTTTTATTAAGTAGAGGCTCTATAGCTTCAAACCAAATTTTCAGCTGATGGCCTAAACAACATTGATAAAAGAAAGTCGTGTAAGTTTTTCACACCAGATTTTTTAATTATTTTTTTTTAGGATGGAGCGTTAAATTCGGTTTTTGTTGTTTAGGTCATCAGCCAAAAGGCTGGTTTGAACCTGTAGAGGTTTTACTAAGTAAAACGAGGAGTGAGGTGGTTTACAATTGCCTTCCTCACTGAGTGGAAAAGTACGCTTATCAGCATGCCGGGCCTTCTGAAAAGCACATATTTTCCACTCTGCAAATGACACCTTCACTTCATTCACCACAGGGTCTGGCTGTATAATGAAATTCATTACTTTCAGAGAAGATAACTCTGATTAGTGTCTTTTACACCTCTACCTCTTCTGCTCTTAAATGATTCAGTCATTTAATTGGCTGACCATGTGATAAAAAACAGAACTATTTATTTTAGCCCTGCAACAAACAGATTGAGTGTAAATAATTTGACACAAATTCGGTTATAAAATGAAATAAATTCAAGATAACACCGTTTGAAGTTTACGGAGAAAGATATTACTTCAGTATTTTTTTGGCTTCAGGGGCACGAGTAGTGTAGATTGGTGTAAATTGTAACGTTAAATTCTTGATCTAATATTATGATTTTTCCTTTCTATATTTCTGGAGAAAAGAGAGAAATATTAGTAATTGTATTTTCTTAAGAAGTAAATAAGTTAGCGTTTGGTTATTTATTACCTTTTTCTCGTATATAGTTTCTTAAGTTATGGTGTAATTAGGCCTATACTTTGAAATCATGTTTTCGTTCCTGGCAAAAGTATTTTTACTCCTGATATTTTCTCTCTGTTTGTATATAGACTTTTTTGTTTCATAATATTTATATCTTCGGTTTTTGTGGTTTTTTTGTCTTTTTTCTTCTTCTTTCTTTGTTTCGGGACAGTACTTTATTATAAGTTATGACATTCGCTTCCTTCTCTTGAAGTGTCATATTTTTCGTTTGTTCTACTTATTCTAGTGTGTGTTCTTGGTCGAGAGTTGAAAACTGAAACGTATGTTTCTTTAAAATATTGTAGGCTTGTCGTTTTTGTAATACAATCTTAACATGATTCCATCTAGGCCTATGTCACCAGGTCGTATTTTATTAAATCATGGTTTTTTGTATGAGGTTTTGAAGTACGTTAATTTTATTGTTCTGATTATTCCTCGTATATGGCCATTTTATGCCTATGACGGGCAGGTCTGCCCATAACAGACAGTTGGAGTGTCAAATTATTTACACTCAATCTGTTCATTGCAGGGCTAAAATAAATAGTTCTGTTTCTTATCACATGGTCAGCCAATTAAATAACTGAATCATTTAAGAACAGAAGAGGTAGAGGTGTAAAAGACACTAATCAGAGTTATCTCCTCTGGAAGTAATGAATTTCATTATACAGCCAGACCCTGTGGTAAATGAAGTGAAGGTGTTATTTGCAGAGTGGAAAATATGTGCTTTTCAGAGGGCCCGGCATGCTGATAAGCGTAATTTTCCACTCAGTGAGGAAGGCAGTTGTAAACCACCTCACTCCTCGTTCTACTTAGTAAAACCTCTACAGGTTCAAACCAGCCGTTCGGCTGATGACCTAAACAACAACACAATGGGCAGGTGGGATGGTTTAATTATTTGCACTCGATCTGCTAATTACTAATGGCTAGTAAAATTAGTCATGTTTTTTATCATATGGTCAGCCAATTAAATGACTGAATCATTGAAGTACAGAAGTGGTACAGGTGTAAAAGATACTATACAGCATCCAACAGTCTCGTGATGAGACTGTGAAAAAGATAGGCGATTCCAATTGAACATTGGTTGTATAGAGCCATACGCTCTCCGCTACTATCTCTCCTACAAACATACTATAAGCGCGTCAGCTCGTGATCCGTGTGAGGAATTTCTGTTACGGCATGCAGTGAAAGATTATACTATTCATAAAATAAACATTTATCATAATGTTCTTGTCATTATAAAGTAACATTTTGTTTTATTATTTCAATTTATTCTATAATATAGTAACTCTTTTACTTTTCTTTCATTGTATTTATTAATATTTAGTAATTATTTACAGTTTGAGTCTATTAATTTACCTATTCTATTCTTTACCTAACATTCTATTAATATTCTATTAATTTACTTAACACAAAACACACAAAACAAATAACTTTTGGCACGTTAACACACTTTACATTTCAAAATAAAAATCACTTTAGTGATCAAAAATCATGAATATGATTAACACATCCGAGACGCATTAGCACAAATGTACAACTGTATATTGTGACACGTGTATCCGTTGTGAAAAGCAATAATACGTAGGCCTGTAATAAGTAAATACATAGACATAATAATAATATTTACATGATGACTAAATGTTTTTGTACTGTACGATAAGACAAATATATTACTCACATTCTATTATGCCACCCGCCCCACTTCCCCAGGCGACAGAGATCATGAGCTGGCGCGCGTATAGTACCTACTATTTAATTAATATTCTAATTTAAATTATATAATTAAACTAATTTAAATAATATACGGCCCCAATATTCTATTAAAAGACGCAGTATTTAAAATTATAAAGAAATGAAATATAGTAATTCCTTTGGTTCCGCGGATTTCGGTTATCCGCGGACTTTGTCCGTGAGCCTAAAACCTTAAAATACGTACGTTTGCTCACCTTGTGTACACTGTACTTGGTGGGTAAGTCATACAATTCTGAAAACATGTGTTTGAATAAATTTTTTGGCGTCCGTATCATGGGCGGATTTAGGTCTTGATATCTGGGGGTGCGAGCTAACCGGAAGGTATGAGGTATTTCGATACTAAATTCAAACATCCCAAAAATCTGGGGATGCGGTGCATATAGGTGTCATATACAGGGTGGAAGTTTGGTGTTTTTTTGGAGGGTCTGGCATGCTGATAAGCATACTTTGCCACTCAGGAAGGCAATTTCAAACCTTCTCATTTTTCGTTTTACTTAGTAAAGATTCTAAAGGTTCAAACCAACCTTTCCTTTGATGACCTAAACAACAACTGCGCCATTTTAGACCCCTTTAGGTGACTTACGATGTTTCTGGAAGCTCTTTTTTGCAGCCTATATCCCCAGTATTCGCTCACTGTAAGTTCTTCTTCTTTCATCTGTCCACCGAATGTTTTGTTTTTGCTCTTCGTGGAAGCCCTTAAATTCCGCGATTAATTTGGGGGTGCGAGCTAACCGGAAGGTATGAAGTATTTCGATACTAAATTCAAACATCCCAAAAATCTGGGGGTGCGGCGCATATAGGTGTCATATACAGGGTGGAAGTTTGGTGTTTTTTTGGAGGGCCTGGCATGCTGGTAAGCATACTTTGCCACTTAGGAAGGCAATTGCAAACCTTCTCATTTTTAATTTTACTTAGTAAAGACTCTAGAGGTTCAAACCAACCTTTTCTTTGATGACCTAAACAACAACTGTGCCATTTTAGACCCGTGAGGTGACTTGAGATGTTTCTGGAAGCTTTTTTGCAGCCTACATCCATAGTATTCAATCACTGTAAGCTCTTCTATTTTCTTCTGTCCACCCAATGTTCTGTTTTTGCTCTTCATGGAAGCCCTTTAAGTCCGCGAATAATTGTCTGAATTTGGTTCGGTTCATTAAGTTTTCATGTTTTTTTCGGTTTTCTGAATATTCTTTATGATTTTTAACCGTTTATCCGACATCTTAGGTCTATTATTTAGTGTCTTTAACAAATTTGTTTCTTCAACCGGTTGACATCCATTGTATACAGGTAGCCGTAAAATGTAGCTAGTCTTCTTTTTTTGATCGTTTCAAATTATTCATTTTCCTTGTATAGTTCGTCTCGACCTCGTAACATATGTTGCCCGTCTACTGTTTTCAGACTCATTATATTGCGTAGGATCATTCTTTCAGATTTCTCTCCTTCGCTTATCTTCCGAGTCAGTGCTCGCCTCTCATCATGCGGTCTTGGATTCGAATCTCATTCACGCACGGCATTATTTCATACGTTACAAAAAATCATTTCATCTTTCACCGGCTGCATTAGCAGTAATTGCAGAACAGTCGGACGTTAAAACCAAAAAAAAAAAATTCCCAATCATATTGATTTCGCTGGTTGTCTGTATTGTTATTTACGCCCGAAAAAATTCAGAAACAAGCAGTAATTAATTGAAGGGGTAAGGAGAAGAAAGTGCTAACCAACAAAATTTTTCGTCTGATTTTTCTTAAATATTTCTGTAAAAATAAAATTTTCAGCAGGTTTTAAACAGGATGCCATATTTACGATCTTACGAACCCAGATTAACAGAAAAAATAAATGTTTAACAAAAAATTCAAAAACATGATTTGTAGATTTCAGTAAACTTTTAAAATGACATTGCATACAATTATGTTGATGTGGGTTAGCACTGTCTGCTCCCAACCCCTTCAATTGAAGTGGTTGTTCCAAGAAAAAAGTAATAGTTTCCATTGGATAAAAATGAGCCATTATTATCCAAGAAAATTACTTCTTTAAAAAAATCAACTACAATATCCGTAATGTGAAGTAAATGTTTTCAATTTTCATTTTCGTTTTTCTTTTTGTAAATTTTCTTTTTCGTTTATGCAAGTTTATTCCTCAGTTATTTATTTTTTGAATAAACTCTTAATAGAAACGGATTTTTCTAAACTTTTCCTAACGATTGGTAAATTTTCTTTTTTCTTCATCTCTTTTTTGTCAACCACATCGAAGTTCATTACTTTAATGAATTTCTTTTTACTTACATTTTACTATAATTTAAGATTGCTTTCCGAACTTTTTGATTTGATATTCATATATTAAGTAATTATTGTTTTCTTGTATATTTTTGGAAATTAAGTTATCACCGTTGTAACTTGGAACTTATGTTAGATATGATGAAGGTTCCGACGATAACATTTTAATCGAAATTGAACAACTTACAAACAAATTAGTTTATTAATTAACAACGTAATAGGTAACTAGAAAGTTAGTTTGTCGTGCGAATTTTAACTTTTTTGTAATATTTTTCACGATTTTTTTAAATGGCCTTATTTACTATATTTTCCATGCTCTACAAGAAAAGATAAAAGCCATGTCTGGTAAAATTCTTGGGGAGATTGTGTTCCCGTAGGAAAAAATAAGTTTTTACGATTAACGATTTTTTGCGGCATTAATAATATGCATTCTGGCCTTCGGGCCTGCCCATTTTACGACAAGAGTGTATTATGTAATAAATTTAAAAGATCTACAAATTTTATTTAGAACATTTTTCTCTACAGAGCCTAGTTAGCGTGAAAGAGTGCTTTTCCGTATTCTTAAAAGCCTAACTGAGATTGATTTTCATTTTGCTTCTTTCTATCATGCTTAAAATTAGATTATGTTATTTGAGGTTTAGTTTTTTGTTTATTTCTAATGTTTTATTACTAATGTTAGGTTATAATTGTTCATTATTTGCATTATATATTTTTTACGCCATGTGTAATTCGTAGTAGTTTAAAGAAACTACCCGTAACAAGTTTAAAACGAGCTGTTTTCACAAAAAATATTTTTTATTTTGTTAATTTTATAGTTTACCATTATTATTTCTCGTCTTAATAAGAATTTTGTTGAACAAATGAAACGATTTTACTCGTCTTCCTGAATAACTTTTTTAGTCGGTGATATTTGTATGTACTGGTATGAGTGTATTTGTGTTAGTATACCGTAAGTAAAATTGGTAGCGATGTTGGAAATTGTAGAAATAGCTTGAGGCTTCCTCTTCTAAATACGGTTAACGGAAACGAGCACCGTACGGTGGTTGGTTATACAGAGTTGTTACCGCTGAAAATTCTCGCCCAGTTTACCTTTGAAGTGTTTAGGTCGGTTATACCTCCATAAATTTAACTCATTCCCTCACCTTTTTAAACCTACTGCAATTTCAGCTCGTCTTCAATTTCTTACCATATTTTCCTTCTTATTTTTGCCCTATATTTTTAAGTTATACTATATTACCATAAAGTACTATATCAAAGATTTATGTAAATACGTCATTTATATATTTATGGAATATTTAATATCTCTATCGTATAAGGTTCCTTGTAACAGCTATATTTTAATTCACCTTATCATAAGAAATATGGAACATATTTCACTTAATTCGTTTACTTTCTCTTGTCTTATATGGATAGTAACTTGCCCATAACAATTAGATGGTGTGTTAAATTGTTTCTATTTTATATATTAAATATTACTAACCTTCTTTTTAACCCAACGGGTTGGTCTAGAGGTAAAGTCGTCGCCAAAATCAGCAGTCGTTTAACAGCTGATTTTCGGAGACGAAGGTCCCTGGTTCAAATCCTAGTGAAGGTAGTTACTTTTATACGGATTTGAATACTAGACAGTGGTTACCGATGTACTTTGATGGTTGGGGTTCAATTAACCATACCTCTCTCAGGAATGGTCGACCTGAGTCTGCACAAGACTACACCTCATTTACACGTCATACGCATCATCCTCATCTCATTGGGTCATGGGGTTGCTTTTTGTTCTTAATTGAACAGATTGCAACGTACACACATTAGGGATTTAAAAAAACCTTTTTAAACTGCGTCAAGTTTTATCTTTATTTACACGTGTTTCGGTGGATCCACCATCCTCAGAGTAAATAACATAACTGAAACTAAAAAAGTTTTTATTTATTTAAAATCTATTGAAGATGATATATCTTCAGTCATTTGTATAAAACTCTAGTAGAACTCTTGTTTTACACAAATGACTGAAGATATTCAAAACTATACGGCAATCTCTTGGGATCTCATTTTATAGCTAAAAATAAAAAAAAGTTCATATAAACATATTCCTGAAAACGCTTAGTTAGCGAGTTACGGCTAGCGAAAAATTTCACCTAGAACTCTGTACCCTCGGTGAAGAAAGGCCGTATAAAAATGTTAAAGGTTGCTACAAAGATACAAATACGATTGTTTCTTATGTTTTTTAATCTAAAAAATTGAATAAAATTGGTTTCAGAGCTGTAAATACAATACTTTAAGAGATATCTTACATAAAACACAAGAATTGGTGCAAAGAAATAACACATTTTTGTGTTTAACGTAAGATTACTTCCATAAATGGTAAATAAAGGTGTATTTTTTCTTAAATAAATTTGTAGAAAATTTAATTCTGAAAAGATTCATGTGAATTACTCAGGAAAAAAATAAATAATAGATATTGAAATTTCGCTTTATTTAAAATCAAAACAGACGCACATAAAACGCCCATTCTTAACTGCATAAAATATTAACTAATATCTAGGTTGGGAGTAACAGGTGATCATTATCAGCTGTTACTCCCAACCTAATATTTTGTTTCAGTAAAATCTATGTTTATGATTTTACGAGGCATTTTATTTAATCCCAGAACCGTACTTTACTAAGCACTGTACCGTACTACAGTACATTTAGATTTTATTTAGTTGATCGTGTAATTACTCTATAATTGAGACATATGACATTCATTGTTACATGTTTGAAATCCGTAACTTGCAAATCTTACAAATAGTGCAATCGAATCTTATTACGGTACAGTAGCGTTAAGTTTACTCAATGTTTGTGCTTCGTATATTGAATAATTACAGTACCAGTAGCCTACTGTAATTTATTAGGCCTACAGTGTTTTAAAGTTTTTTCAGAAGCTCACTGTTATATTAGCAGATAAACGTTAATGCTTATTGTCATAATTATTCGCCATAAAGACGAAATTTCTAACCTCCGGGAAATCCGGACCGGCCGTCCGCCACATTAGTCCGGATTTCTGAGAGTCTACTGTACTTAGTAAAACCTCTACAGATTCAATCCATCCTTTCGGCTCATGATCTTAACAACATATTGTGACACTTATTGCTAAGGTCCGTTTCGGGATCTAGGTTATTAAATAATTAATACACTAAAGTTTTTAATTACAAGAATTTATTACACTAAAAGATTATAAAATAAATAATTCAACTAATTATAATTAAGAAATACAATAAATGATTTAATAATTCACTTAAAATAAATAACAAACAATAAATAACTTAATAACTTACTTAGCCTACTTACAATCACTTTTATAGATTACACTAACATACAAGACACAAACTGAATTCACAAAACTACACATTAACTTTACAATACACACACAACAAAGAGACGGTATAACAATCTTGAATAACTACAATACTCGGATGTGTAACCTGTAAATACACACCCACGATAATCTCTCGGCAAAGATCACACGAATACTGACTGGACCGCGCTCGGGGGTCTCCTTTTATAATCATTCACAAAGATCGTTCCAGAACAAAGTAGTGAAATCTGCTCAAGTACAAAAATAACTCTTTATTAATTATGAATGCTAGAAAAATCTTGTTAATGGGTCAACAAAAAGGTCTTTTGTAAATAGAAAACGTAAACAACCTGCCTCCCTCATAATAGCTGTACACAATACCTAAACTTTATGATAGTTATTACAACCCTTATGAATGAATAGACACACCCTCATGGTTACAACTGTCATTTTACAAAACTGATCTATTGTGTATTGTTATTTCTGTCTTTATTACTCTCTCTTGTTGTTACTATTATTTCACACTCTATACTATTTCATGAATGGATTTCTGGAACATTCGTGTCTTTTTTTGGATCTTGTTACAATATTGTTCGATATCTACATTGGTAAAATAATGTCGTGTAAGTTGTTCACACCAGATTTAAATCTACAAAAATGAAAGCCCTGAATAACCTATAGGTAATAAAACTGTATTAACTACATTCACAAAGACGTTTAATAAAGATCAAAGTGAAACAAGTAGAGCAAGTGTTTTATCAAAATCTACTTAACTTGTTCTCTCTGTGTCTCTCTTTCTCACGCACAAACACACTTTGTCTCTATTTATTTTACCTCCTTCTCTGTTACAGTAATAACGCACCTAATATATACACGCTTTGTACTTCACGGACATTCTTAAACACACACACACAGTTTGTTGTTCACGTCGTATCGCGTAACGTTTCAAGAATATTAAGGATTTGTTAAAAAAAAGAAGTATAACAAAGCTGTACTTTACGGACATCCTACTTTAAAATATATTTATATACTCTACGACGACAGGGTTAGTTAATGAAAAAATTTTGAGAAAAGCATATTGAAGCCTGTATTAAAAAAAAGAGTTTAGAAGAAGCGAAACGCACGGGTTTAAGTAATATCATGGTATTAGGCTTATCGGTTGAAAATAATGCCCGTTTTTCTTACCGGTACTATAATGCAAAGTATGCCTTTGTAAAGATTGTGTTGATTTTTTTAACTTATTACTTTCTCTTGCCTATATGAATATATAGGAAGGAAAGTAGTGTTTTCATGTCGATTTTTCGAAATCGAGTTTTCACCGGATCTGTACGTTTTCAGACCCCCTGAACCCAAAAAAAAATGTTTTTAGCGATTGGTCTGTGTGTGTGTGTGTGTGTGTGTGTGAACAGAATATCTCAAGAACGGAACATCGTACGAACTTGAAACTTGAAACTTAAGTTACATACCACTACCGGACCCGACACGAACATTTTCATTAAAATCGGTCAACCGGAAGTAGTAGTTTATTCGTATCATTTTTCACTTTTTTGCGATTTTCTCAAAAACTATTCCTACGATTTTTTTAAAATCGCCTGGTTCACTACATTTTTGATGCTCTAAAAGATAGGGTAGACGCCATGTTTGCTGAAATTCTTGGTGAGGGTGTTTTTTTAAGATTACGGCTTTAATTATAATTTTAGATCAAAAATGTATATAATAAAAGTTGTAGAGAATTTAAAAACCTACAACCTTTATTTCCAGCATTTTTTTGTATAACGCTTAGTTTAGCGGTAATTAGCAATTTTCTGTTTTTTCTCACGAAAACGTGTGAAAAATCTATTTTTTTAAGATTTCGGCCTTAGTATGCACTTTACGACAAAAGTGTATATAATAAAATTTATAGAAAATTAAGAGATCTACAACTTTTATTTAGAGCATTTTTCTCTACCGAGCCTAGTTTAGCGTGAAAGTGTGATATTCCGTTTTTTTTTAAGCCAAATTGAGTTCGATTTTCATTTTGCGTCATTCACTCAAGATTAAAATAAGGTTATGTTTATTGAGGTTAGTTTTTTGTTTATTTCTAATGTAAGGTTTATTATTAATTATTTGCATTGGCAAGAGAAAGTTGTGTGAGTGTTTCACACCAGATTTTTTTATTTTATATTGGCCTTTATGAATAAATAGGAAAGGAAAGTACTGATTCGTAATGACGAGATGAACCCGGGACTCGGTGTGGGCAATGCACTGCTGCTAGCGTTGTACTATAAGCGCGTCAGCTCGTGATCCGTGTGAGGAATTTCTGTTACGGCATGCAGTGAAAGATTATACTATTCATATAAAAAACATTTATCATAATGTTCTTGTCATTATAAAGTAACCTTTTGTTTTATTATTTCAATTTATTCTATAATATAGAAACACTTTTATTTCATTGTATTTATTAATATTTAGTAATTATTGACAGTTTGAGTCAGGCAGTCCTCAGGAATTAAAATATGCACGTAGCATAGAAAATAAGGAAATTAAAAAAAATATATTTCATAACATTAATTTATAGGCCTAAATAATTAGTAGCAAATTATGAATATGATTTTTTTTTACCTCAGTCAAGTGGTTAAGCCAATTCCGAGTCCTTTACGCGATTCTTCATCACAGTTTTTTATAACTGATGCAATAATTTGTCGCACTTCCGAATGAATTACCGCTTTATTTTTCCGGGAAGACGTATTAAAATAAAACAAAAGATATGAAAAATACACGTTGAAATTTACCTAACACAAAACAAATAACTTTTGGCACGTTAACACACTTTAATTTCAAAATAAAAATCACTTTAGTGATCAAAAATCATGAATATCCAAAAATTAACACATCCGAGACGCATTAGCACAAATGTACAACTTTACTATATTGTGACACGTGTATCCGTTGTGAAAAGCAATAATACGTAGGCCTATAATAAATAAATACATACATAATAATAATATTTACATGATGACTAAATGTTTTTGTACTGCACGATAAGACAAATATATTACTCACATTCTATTACGCCACCCGCCCCACTTCCCCAGGCGACAGAGATCATGAGCTGGCGCGCGTATAGTACGTACATTTCTAAAAACATACAAAATAACATTCCGTTCCGCACTTAGAATTGTTTTACCCTGCTTGCGAATGGTCGACATGAGTTTTAACGAATTAAAATACTTTTATTTGTATATATGTAGCCTAAAACGTAAAAACAGAATAGCCAAATCAAGATTTTATTTCCTGTACCACTCGTCGCGTTATACAATAAGGACTTTGTATTCCAATGCTACACTCCAAACGTAACATTTTAAGAAATGTTTCGTAACCTGTAAATCTATGTTTGTAGTCAGTAAGCTGTTTTTCATTTCAAAGGCTTTTCTAGCTTGAGCAATTCTACTCTCGATATCACTTGTGCTTCTACCATCCTTTGTTATTTTACTCCCTAGATAGCAGAATTCCCCAACTTCCTGTATGTTTTCGTTGCCTACTTTTAAATTTCCCATCTCTTCTAAACCACTCTTGCTGCTGCATAACACTTTCGTTTTGTTATTAATTTTCATGAAGTAATCCTTTCTCAGGATCTCATCCATTCCATTTAAGGCATCCTCTAGTTCTTTCTTTGTCTCGGCTAATACTACTACATCATCGGCGAATCTCAGCATTTTTATTGTGTTTCTCCTTGAATTTTTATTACTGCTTCAAATTTTTCCTTCACTTCATTTATAGCCTCTTCTATATACAAGTTAAAAAGTAGTGGTGACAAAGAACGACCTTGTCGTACACCTTTTCTTACAGCAGCCTTTTTTTCGTACCCCGCAATTCTCAAAACAGCCGTTTGATTCTTATACAGACTTTAGATAACTTTCCTTTCATTCTATTTAATTCGTAGCCTTTTCAAAGTTTTAAACATTTTACTCCAGTCCAAATTGTCAAATGCTTTCTCTAAATCTACAAATGGCATAAAAGTAGTTTTATTTTTCTTTATCCTTTTGTCAATAATCAGTCTCAGAGCTAATATTGCATCTTGAGTTGTCATTCTCCTTCTAAATCCAAATTGGTCATCGTCCAACACTTCTTCTACTCGGTGTTCTATTTTCCTGTATATAATTCTTGTCAGTATCTTTGATGCATGGCATGTTAGGCTGATGGTTCTGTAATGTTCACACTTTTCCGCTCCTGACTTTTTTGGTATTGGAATCATAATATTAGTTACAATGAGAACTAAACATTAAAAATAACTCCATCAATTTTTTTATAACAATAATATATAGTTTTATTCAACGATTTTGTTTTTTAATTTAATGGGTCAGATTCCATTATATGCCCCCAAATGTTAAAAGTCCTTACACTTTAAATTATTGTAGCTACACAGCTACAAAATATTACTTACGATTATTTCAGAA
Source organism: Catonia carolina (assembly GCA_035578175.1). Classification (NCBI taxonomy): domain Eukaryota; kingdom Metazoa; phylum Arthropoda; class Insecta; order Hemiptera; family Achilidae; genus Catonia; species Catonia carolina. The sequence goes on from JAQMRL010000006.1 coordinate 69,949,281, forward strand.
AGATTTCGCAGTATTTTGGCCTGCTGAGTTGATTGTATTCTTTAGCTTATCACTACAGTGACATGGCATTATCACTGATCACGTGAAAGGTGGTGATGTAGGAAAACTTAATTGTATAGTTGATGTTCAGTTGCGTACTGGTAGCCTACATGGCTAGATGGGTTCCAAATTATTATTTAATAAAATTTTGATGTTCATTTATTCATGGAGTTTTGAGTTAACCACTATTGCATTTTCCTAGAGTGAAGTTACAATAATTTATTACAACACAACAGTTGATTGGTACAACTATTTGTGGGTAGTAAGCAAAAATTTCATTACGAACATTTAGCTAATAACTTAGATAGTTGTTAGTATTAATACCTACCTATCTTGTATGAATAATAATAATAATAATAATAGTGAATTCTATTATACTGTCAATATTACATACACTTACCTTACAAAATACACTTAATCCTATACATTACTACAAAGAAAAAATTAAAAAAATTAATCAATTTACTACTGTAGTCACTTATGACATGACCTAGAGGCCGTCTGCCAGTTCCTTGTATAAGTATTATTCATCATTCCACACTATCTTAATTGTAAAGAAAATAATTATGTTTTGGGGGCATATAACGGAATCTAACCGTGTCGGGAATGTACAATATTTTGTTTCGTTGTTTTGGCATCGTAGCGCACAGCAAACGTTTAGTTTAATTTTATCAGATTTGAAGTTGAACAACAATAGAAGTTCACATTGAACTTGTCATGAACAGAATTCCCATTTACACCTTTAACATCTATCTATTTCCCCCCCATACTTTTCCTCCTGTTTCCCCTTGATTCCTCTTTCCACTGTTCTACATTTCCCCCTGTTCTCACTCGATCGTATTGTATTATATAATATTTAATAATAGAAGAAGAGAGAGAGAAAACGTTTCAACCAAATTGGCTTCTATCCATGAAAGTTCACCTACTCTTTGTTTTTTTTTGTTTTTATTTTTGGAATAAATATCGTCCTTTCTAGAATTATTCATAATCTACTTTATTTCTAACACTACGTAAATAATAATAAAAATCTGGTGTGAAACACTCACACAACTTTCTCTTGCCAATGCAAATAATTAACAATAAACCTAACATTAGTAATAAAATAATAAAAATAAACAAAAAACTAACCTCCAAAAACATTAGTGAAATACGCAAAATTAAAATCGACCTCAGTTTGGCTTAAAAATACGGAAAATCGCTCATTCACGCTAAACTAGGCACTGTACAAAAAAAAGCTTTAAATAAAAGTTGTAGATCTCTTAATTTCCTACAAATTTTATTATACACACTTTTGTCGTAAAATGCATTCTAAGGCCGAAATCTTAAAAAAATCGATTTTTCACACGTTTTCGTGAGAAAAAACAGAAAATCGCTAATTACCGCTAAACTAAGCATTATACAAAAAAATGTTTGAAATAAAAGTTGTAGAATTTTACATTCTCTACAACTTTTATAATGTAACGTTTTGCGCTGAAATGCATATTAAAGCCGCAATCTTAAAAAGAAATGTTTTTACGTGAAAACAGCCTCACCCAGAATTTCAGCAAACATGGCGCCTACCCTATCTTGTGGGGAATAAAAAATTGAGTAAATGAGGCGATTTTAAAAAAAATCGTAGGACCAGTTTTTGAGAAAATCGCAAAAAAGTGAAAAATTATACGAATAAACTACTACTTCCGGTTGACCGATTTTGATGAAAATGTTCGTGTCGGTTCCGGTAGTGGTATGTAACTTAAGTTTCACGTTTCAAGTTCGTACAATGTTCCGTTCTTGAGATATTCTGTTCACACACACACACACACACAGCCACATCGCTAAAAACATGTTTTTTGGGTTCAGGGGGTCTGAAAACGTATAGATCCGGTGAAAACTCGATTTCGAAAAATCGACATGAAAATAATACTTTCCTTCTTATATATTCATATAGGCAAGAGAAAGTAATAATGTCATTCTTTTTGCTCATAAATGGAGGTACTATGCGACGTAATAACTTTCCTACAAACTCAAAATTTTAAATTTCATCCAAATGAAACGTATCGTATAATGTAATATTTCAATTCAAATTTGTAGTTTTACTTGATCTTGCCCTTTTTCTATTTATTTTTTTATGAAAATCTGTAAAGTAATGAACTTTTTGAGATTTTGGCCTTAGTATGAAATTTACGACAGAAGTTTTTTTTTATTTACAGGGCGTTCTGAAAAAGGGTTCTAAGAATTCAGGGCGTGATTCCCCATAACAAAAGAAGAAAAAAGTTTAAATTAACATAGGTCCAAAATTATTAGTTACCGAGTTATACTGGGTGAAAGATTTCGTCAGAATTTCAGTTACCCCGTTGAAACAAAGCCCTACAGATATTTGTTGGGCATCAAATTAGGCATAAATTTTACCGTATCGTATGTAAAATAAACAGAAATATTGAACAAAACTGGTTTCAGACCTGTAGCTGCAGTAATTTTTAAGATATCTGATGAAATACGCAAAATTTGGTCCCGAAAAACAAGTTTGTTTTAGGTTTGAAGCAGATGAACTTTGTTAAATGGTTAATAAATACAAGAAATTTTAATACAAAACTTGTAGAGAATTTAATTCTGAAGAGAATGATGTAAAATAAGTCAATAACAGACAAACGCTATTTTTAAAAATTTTCCAGTCCATGTGAAAACGGCTGGATGCTTGTATTTTGAACGAGGGTTAACATTTTTCCCGACCGAGCCTTTTGCCCACCGGACCCGACGAAGCAGCCATCGACGCACTACTGCGAGGGAAGAAGATGACGTCTTCGCTGGACGACGACACGCCGTGTGTATCACCCAGCTCCTCGATCGCCACGATGACGACAACCGACGCTTCTCCAAGACGACCACCGTTTAAACGGCCCTTTTCAGGGCCACCAAAAATTAAAGGTTTTAAATCGCCACTAAATGTTGCCATTCGGTCACCCACTCATGATTAAAAGTAGGTTATGTTTTTTGAGGTTTGTTTATTTATTTATTTCTAATATTTTATTACAAATGTTAGGCTATATTGGTAATTATTTGCATTGACAAGAGAAAGTCGTGTGGGTGTTTCACACCAGAGTTTTTTACTTTCTCTTGCCTATATGAATATATAGGAAGGAAAGTATTGTTTTCATGTCGAATTTTCGAAATCGAGTTTTCACCGGATCTACGTATACGTTTTCAGACCTCCTGAACACAAAAAACATGTTTTTAGCGATTGGTCTGTGTGTGTGTGTGTGTGTGTGTGTGTGTGTGTGTGTGCGTGTGTGTGTGAACAGAATATCTCAAGAACGGAACAACGTACGAACTTCAAACTTAAAACTTAAGTTACATACCACTACCGGACCCGACACGAACATTTTCATCAAAATCGGTCAACCGGAAGTGGTAGTTCATTCGTGTAATTTTTCACTTTTTTGCGATTTTCTCAAAAACTGGTCCTACGATTTTTTTTAAAAATCGCCTGGTTTACTCATTTTTTTATTCTCTACAAGATAGGGTAGGCGTCATGTTTGCTTAAATTCTTGGTGAGGCTGTTTTCACGTAAAAACAAAGTTTTTTTAAGATTACGGCTTTAATATGCAATTGTTGTTGTTTAGGTCATCAGCCAACAGGCTGGTTTGAACCTGTAGAGGTTTTACTAAGTAAAACAAGGAGTGAGGTGGTTTACCATTGCCTTCCTCACTGAGTGGAAAAGTAAGCTTATCAGCATGCCGGGCCCTCTGAAAAGCACATATTTTCCACTCTGCAAATGACACCTTCACTTTATTCACCACAGGGTCTGGCTGTATAATGAAATCCATTACTTTCAGAGGAGATAACTCTGATTAGTGTCTTTTACACCTCTACCTCTTCTGTTCTTAAATGATTCAGTCATTTAATTGGCTGACCATGTGATAAGAAACAGAACTATTTATTTTAGCCCTGCAACGAACAGAGTGAGTGTAAATAATTTGACACTCCACCTGTCCGTTATGGGCAGTAATATGCAATATAGCGCAAAAATTTATATTATAAAAGTTGTAGAGAATTTACAAACCTACAACTTTTATTTCAAACATTTTTTTGTGTAACGCTTATCTTAGCACTAATTAGCAATTTTCTGTTTTGTTCTCACGAAAACGTGAGAAAAATTGATATTTTTAAAGATTTCGGCCTTAGTATTTATAATAAAAGTATATAATCGAATTTATAGAAAATTAAAAGATTGCAACTTTTATATAGAACATTTTTCTCTACAGAGCCTAGTTTAGCGTGAAAGAGTGATTTTCCGTATTTTTAAGCCAAACTGAGTTCGATTTTCATTTTGCGTTTTTCACTCGTGATTAAAATAAGGTTATGTTTTTGAGGTTAGTTTTTGTTTATTTTTAATGTTTTATAAATAATGTTAGGTTTATTGTTAATTATTTGCATTGACAAGAGAAAGTCGTGTGGGTGTTTCACACCAGATTTTTCGATAATATAAAACAACAAGTGGATTCTTTCCAACTTTATTAGTAGTAGAGGATTCACGATAAAGATTGTTCGGTTTACCATAACATAATATCTCACTGTTATGAAAGAAAGTTATAATCGAGTAAGAAAATTTAAATTGTCGAAGTGTTTTAATTAATTTTAAACAGGTGTTGACAGGTTTTTAACGGCACGATGGCGACGTTCTGTAGCTGGTTGTACATGAGTAACTGAGCGGGAGAGGAATTTATTCGCGTGAAAAGGTGTTAAATGGAGTGAGGCAGGAAAAAAGGTGAACCCGAACGCGATGCCTTGCCTGTTTTTACCTCATTAAAACTCAAGACACATAACTGTATTTAAAGGTCATGTTTAAGAGCCCCAGAGTCCCTTTAACAAAGTTACCCCTGTGTCGCTCTCTCTCCTTTCTACCGTTAACCCTACAACCTTTTCCTTTCTTAATTTTCTTTTCTGCTACTTTTTATTATTATTAGTTCTGCTTTATCGTTTGTATCTTTTTATACCATCTCAATTATATAGTCTATGTCTTCATCATTAAATTGTATTCACTGTTATCTATGTATGTGATATTAAAAATCTGGTGTAAAACAATCACACGGCTTTCTTTAACCAATTTAAAATGATAATCAACCTCTCTATAGAACTTAAAAACCTGGCGTGAAACACTCACACTACTTTCTCATGCCAATGCAAATAATTAACAATAAACCTAACATTTTGTTTATAATCCCTAATGTGTGTACATTGCAATCTGTTCAATTGAGAACAATAAGCAATCCCATGACCCAATGAGATGAGGATGATATGTATGACATGTAAATGATATGTAGTCTTGTACAGACTCAGGTCGACCATTCCTGAGAGACTATGGTTAATTGAACCCCAACCATCAAAGTATACCGGTAACCGCCGTCTAGCATTCGAATCCGTATAAAAGTAACTACTCGTACCTTTACTAGGATTTGAACCAGGAACTTTCATCTCCGAAAATCAGCTGTTTGGCGACGACTTTACCTCTAGACCAACCCGGTGGGTCAAAACCTAACATTAGTAATAAAACATTAGAAATAAACAAAAAGCTAACCTCAAAAACTTAAACTTATTTTAATCATGAGTGAAAGACGCAAAATGAAAATCGACCTTAGTTTGGCTTTTAAAAAAACCGGGAAATCGCTCTTTCACTGTAAACTAGGCTTTGTAGAGAAAAATGCTCTATATAAAAGTTGTACATCTTTTAATTTCCTATAAATTTGATTGTATATACTCTTGTAAAATGCATACTAAGGCCGAAATCTTTAAAAAATAGATTTTTCACACGTTTTCGTGAGAAAAAACAGACAATCGCTAATTACCGCTAAACTAAGCGAGATACAAAAAAAAATTGGAATAAAAGTTGTAGGATTTGTCTAAGTTGAGGACAAATTGTCCTCAACAAAAAAATTGGATATATACAGGAAAGGGTTGTAATACATTTCAACAGTTGTTGATGGCGAAGACTTTTCTCACTGGCTTCAAATTATTGTTTTGAAAAATTTTAATCCTCTCATGTCCTATAATGTTTAATAATAATAATAATAATAAAATTATATCCTATAATAATGTTTGGAAATTTATATTTCTTGACAGATAATAGGAAAGATCCCAATATTTTAGGACGTGTATGATGGAACGAAAATATTTTAGGACATGTTTTATGGTTAAAAAGTCTGGTATGAAGAACCGATCATTATTTATTTATTTAGATTCTTTAGACCCATTCAGGATCACATAAAGTCAATTATGAACTGTTGCCGCCATTCCTCTTGTTTCTCCAGTACTCCCTCATAAATTCGGGGTGTCTAACACGACGTTCATCCGTCCATTTTGCCCTAGGTCTCTCCGGCTTACCCTCTGATGCAACCCCAGGTGTGAATTTTATGCCTGAAGGTTTTACGGTCTTTGAGTTCTGAAGGTGTGATATTTGCATCTCTTAGATCGGATTGCACTTGCTTGATCCAGACGGTTGTAATTTTGAGTTTCTGTGAGTGCATCAGAATCTTCTTTATAAGCCGAGAGTCATCCAGTCTCATTATATGACCATAAAATCTCAGCCGTCGTTTACGGAAATCAACTGCAATGTTTGAGTATTTTTCCGTCACTGTGTGTGATTGTAGACGATATCCTTCATCTGTGAGTTTTGGGCCAAGAATTTTCCGAATGATTTTTCTCTCAGCTTTCTTAATACAGTTGTTGATGGCTAAGACTTTTCTCACGGGCTTCAAATTACTGTTTTGTAAAATTTTAATCCTCTCATGTCCTATAATGTTTAATTCATTTTTCATTTTCATTTATTTATTTATTTTCGTTTTTTACAAAGATAATTTCCGTCAGACCTGGGTCTGTCGACAGAAATATGTAAATATAATATTTACAAAAGTAAATCCACAAAACAAACAATAAAATTAAAAATCCAAAAATTCAATAACACAGATTGTTAACAATAAAATTAAATGTAGACGTTACAATAAAAAAAGCCTGCTTACCTTATAACAATATTAATGAAGTGCAAAAATAATATATCTGATACATAGACTATAATATCATAGTTTTTAAATATAATTGAGTTATTAAAGAATAGGTAAAAAAAGAATACAAAATTAAAATAAAATAGCATCAAAATATTACCATGAATTACAAAAGCGGTATTAAAAAAATGGAGTATAACAAACAGCAAAAAAGATTATAATAATAATTAAAAAAATTCTAAATAATAATAATAAAAAGGTAATGATGAAATTCTTAATCTTAAGTCCAACAATTAAGGCTCCGTTCATTGACTGCTGGCACTCGTACAACAATAATAATAATAAAAGTAAGCTTGGGGACAAAATATGGTAGAATAAACAAGGTTCCATACTTCAAATATTTGGGGGAATTCATTGAACCAACAGGTCTTGAAAAAATTTCCCAACAAAATCGTCTCCAAAAAATGAAAAAAGCTCTAGGATTAGTTCAAAATCTGTACAACAAAAAATCCATGTCAAGACAAACTAAAATTCGGCACTACAACACAGTTATTAAACCAATGGTCCTCTACGCAAGCGAAACACTAGCACTTAACAGAAAACACGAAATCGAAGAAATCAAAAAGGAGGAAAGAAAAATTATTAGAAAAATTCTAGGGGCTCGACTTACAGAAGATGGGTATAGGCTGCAATCCAACAAAACAACAGAGAGCTATTCAAACATTGAAATTGACATGCGTAGAAGGCGGTTGAAGTTCTTTGGACTTCTTAACAGCTTGCAGGAGGATAGGCTAACAAAAATAATAATTGAATATATAACAAAACTTAAAATTTCAACAACTTGGCTGGACAAAATTCGTAAGGACCTAAAAAGCGCAAATATACATCAAACTGAAATTTTTAGTAAAAACTTATTCCGTCACAAGGTAGACAAGTGGAAAGTTTCAGAGCCCTCAAGAGAGAAGCAGTTTAGACCAAAGTGGTCTGAAAACCGCAAAAAAGCTTTCTCGGAAACAATGAAGGCCTACTGGACCAATAAGAAAAACAAATGACGAAACTGAGTCATAATGCTTAACGTCTTCTATCCAAGGAGAATTCAATTCAATTCATTTTATTTTCGTTTTCTACAAAGATAATTTCCGTCAGACCTGGGTCTGTCGACAGAAATATACAAAAGTAAATCCACAAAACAAACAATAAAATTAAAAATACAAAAATTCAATAACACAGATTGTTAACAATAAAATTAAATGTAGAAGTTACAATAAAAAGAAGCCTGCTTACCTTATAACAATATTAATGAAGTGCAAAAATAATATATCTAATACATATAATATCATAGTTTTTAAATATAATTGAGTTATTAAAGAATAGGTAAAAAACAGAATACAAAATGAAAATAAAATAGCATCAAAATATTACCATGAATTACAAAAGCAGTATTAAAAAATGGAGTATAACAAACAGCAACAAAGATTATAATAAAAATAATAATAACAAAAAAAATTTTTAATAATAATAATAAAAAGGGAATGATGAAATTCTTAATCTTAAGTCCAACAATTAAAGCTCCGTTCATTGACTGCTGGCACTCGTGCATATCATGTTACATTCGCTAATAATAATAATAATAATAATAATAATAAAATTATATCCTATAATAATGTTTGGAAATTTATATTTCTTGACAGATAATAGGAAAGATCCCAATATGTTAGGACGTGTATGATGGAACGAAAATATTTTAGGACATGTTTTATGGTTAAAAAGTCTGGTATGAAGAACCGATTATTATTATTATTATTATTATTATTATTATTATTATTATTAGGGAATATAGGGTGGGTGGTTAAATTGGACATTCCAAAAGAATGTTTGGAAGAGAAGATGGAGCCGAGGTATTTCATTGAGAGTAGATCTAAACTGATGTACTAACAAAGTTCGAGCTGAGACGCTTCGCTTTCAGATAGTTTAACTTGATTACAACCCCCTAAGTTGATTTTGATGATCCGAACGACGGGACGTTAATAAAAACGTCAGTTATTTGATTTCACTTTAACAAATAAAGGATTCCGAGTTGAACCCTAATCAATGCTACACTACTATTATATTATAACCTCAGAAAATTCAATTAGATATTCTGAATAGTTTTAAATCGTTCTTTGACATTACGCCAAATAAACGGATTTAAAAATGTCAAATGGATGGAAAGAAAGTCTTAGTTGATTGTATTTTATAATGAATCAATTTACATTTTCCTTTATTTTAAGAAAGTGGTTCTCTTTACTAAAGTAATTAAAAAACTTTTTCACATGGTTAAGAAATAAGTACTTTTTTAAAAATACAACTTTTATGTCTAACATTTCTGTAAAACGCTTAGTTTAGCGCCAATTAGTGATTTTCTGAATTTTTTTATGAAAATCGATAAAAGTATGAGACATTTTTATATTGCGTAAAGTTATTACCAAAAAGCACAAAGATATACCCTCCGGGTTGGTCTAGAGGTAAAGTCGTCGCCAAAATCAGCTGTTTAATAGCTGATTTTCGGAGACGAAGGTTCCTGGTTCAAATCCTAGTAAAGGTACTTACTTTTATACGGATTTGAATGCTAGACAGTGGTTACTGGTGTATTTTGATGGTTGGGGTTTAATTAACCATACTCTCTCAGGAATGGTCGACCTGAGTCTGTACAAGATTACACCTCATTTACACGTCATACACATAATCCTCATCTCATTGGGTCATGGGGTTGCTTATTGTTCTAAATTGAACAGATTGCAACGTAGACAAATTAGGAATAATTTTTATATTGCGCAAAGTTATTACCACAAAGCACAAAGTTATACCCACCGGGTTGGTCTAGATGTAAAGTCGTCGCCAAAATCAGCTGTTGAACAGCTGATTTTCGGAGACGAAGGTTCCTGGTTCAAATCCTAGTAAAGATAGTTACTTATATACGGATTTGAATGCTAGACAGTGGTTACCGGTGTACTTTGATGGTTGGGGTTCAATTAACCATACTCTCTCAGGAATGGTCGACCTGAGTCTGTACTAGATTACACCTCATTTACACGTCGTACACATCATCCTCATCTCATTGGGTCAAGGGGTTGCTTATTGTTCTAAATTGGACAGATTGCAACGTACACAAATTAGGGATTACAAAAAAAATTATATTGCGACCTTAGCCAGGTTTTCACTTACCGACACGATATCGATTTATCGTCGCCGATTTCGGAGTTACGGCCGATACAGACCGATAATCGTTGAATATATCTCATACGAATTGTTGGGCCTGATATCGGTATTTAAAAAAAACAATTCTTTTCTGTTTTGTCGGTCCGATACGACAAGAGACCGACTGTGCCACTTATATGTCAGATCCGATATGACAACGACATTTCGTCAAATGAAATGAGATAACGCGGAATGAGCTGGCGCATTGTTTTGGTGGAGAACCCATGATTTGTCCCACATTTCGGGGCGTTTTTTTCTTACTCTTTGACGTAGTTTAGAAAGTACCTCAAGGTATTAATATTGATTAATTGTTTGACCTTCAGGAACCTAGTGAAGGTACACAATCCCGAGGATATAAAAAATATATCATTGTTTTAAATTTTGACTTGCTCATTCGAGCTTTTTTGGCTCTTTCAGTGCATGGATTGGCGCTTCGTTTCCGGATCATAAGTAAAAAACCACGTTTCATCACATGTTATTATTTTCTACCTATTCCCTAAGGTGAAATCCGTATTAAAAAGGACTAGATTTGAGTCTGTGGAAGCTGTAAAAGAGAAAGCGGCACGTGTCCTGAAGGAGCTGACAGAAGATGACTTCCAGTACTGTTTCCAACAATGAAAAATTCGCATGGAGCGTTGTAGGGATTAGAAGGAGTGTATATTGAAGTTGACAATAAGTGATTTTGTATAAAATAAAAAAAACTTTTTACAACGTCAGTCTCGTTATTTAATAGCCACACCTCGTTTTTAATCGATTACATGTTTTGTTTCTATAAAAATACGATGAAGGGTAATTTTATTTAACATTTTCTAACTCAATTAGGGAGGTACTTGTTTGACCAACTGAATAAAGGCAAAGAGTGGAGTTTCTGGTATTGTTTTTCATTTCACTTGACCGTGCAAAAATTATCTGATTTTCATTAAATATATTGTTAAAGTATGACAATGTAATTACATTATTTGATACGGGTTTGTGCGCGTGTGTGTATCTGTTCATATAAACTTCTATTTGAATAAAATTTATTATCCGTAAAATAAATTTAAATGCAAATACGATATATTTACTATTTTCCTCCACCTAACCATGTAAACTTGTGTATATTATAACGTGATATCGTACTAAAAGTAGAACAATAAATAAATCAAACTGTAATTTTCTGTGGGAGAGAGAAAGATATTACTGCAATTATCGTATTTTTGTTCGATAATGAACAAATAAATATATTTACTATGTTATTCCTAAAAAACAACGGATGTCAAGAAAGTTTGAACATTTTGGCTCACTTAGTATTGAAATATTGGCACACTGCCCAACTTATTGGCATTTTTTTAATAATTTTTTTTAATCATGCCATTCCTATTTTGCCGTGTTATTGTTCAGGTAATCAGCTGAAAAGGCTGTTTTGAACCTCTAGAGGCTTTACTAAGTAAAACAAGTAGTGAGTTTGGTTTATCATAGCCTTCCTCATCGAGTAGAAAAGTATGCTTATCAGCATGCCAGGCCCTCTGAAAGGGATATGCGTTCCACCTTGCATGTGACACTTTCACTTCATTCTGGCTGTATAATAAAATTCATTATTCTTAAAGGAGATAACTTTGACTAGTGTCTTTCACATTTTAACCTCTTCTGTTGTTGAATGCTTCAATCATATACTGCCCGTTCCCAAGCTTTGTGCAGCTGTGGGATGAAGGGGAAAGACGAAGTACCAGACTGCTGTTACGCCATAACACTCTACTAATCATTTCATTGCTCTTCGCTGGGCAGTAGGCTGCCTAGTGCGTGTTGTTTTCATTATTCGCTGTAGACGGCGACACAGAATATATTCCCAAAACTGGCAGGTGGAGTGTTATTTTAATTGCACTCTATCTGTTTGGTCGAGGGCTAAAAAAAATAGTTCTGTTTCTTATCACATAGTCAGCCACTTATATGACTGAACTATTTAAGAACAGAAGAGGTAGAGGTGTAAAAGACACAAGTCAGAGTTATCTCCTCTGAGAGTAATGAATTTCACTATGCAGCCAGACCCTGTGGTGAATGAAGTGAAGGTGTCATTTGCAGGGTGGAAAGTGAGTGCTTTTCGGAGGGCCTGGCATGCTGATAAGCATATTCTTTCAACTCAGTGAGGAAGGCAATTGTAAACCCCCTTACTCCTCGTTTTTACTTAGTAAAACCTCTACAGGTTCAAACCAGCCTTTCGGCTGTTAACCTAAACAACAACAAGAATATATGTAGTTTGGATAGTACCCGTGACTACTACAAACATAGTACAAGTAAAACGTTACTACTACTAACACAATCAATCTCTCACAGTAATAGTGACGTAATGCATACCTCTCAGCTGCACAAAGCTTGGGGACGGGCAGTAATTGGCTGATCATGGCATAAGAAACACAACTATTTGCAGTATGAAGTGGAAAAGTTTGGCCATCGTGAAAAATATTCAGTACCTGGGTTTTTAATAAATATTTACATTTCTTTATCTTCTTTTTTGGTTGACAAAACAAATTTTTAAGACATTAAACAATAGAAGTAAAGTATCGGATAAATTGTTTGAAGTTAGACATGATATTCAGAAAACCGAGAAAAAGTACTTTAACGAATCAAATTCCGACTAATACGGTAATTAAATTTCAATAGCCGTAATATATTGATAATCAAAGTTATATATTTTTACTTTCTCTTGCCTATATGAATATATAGGAAGGAAAGTATTGTTTTCATGTCGATTTTTCGAAATCGAGTTTTCACCGGATCTATACGTTTTCAGACCCCCTGAACCCAAAAAAACATGTTTTTAGCGATTGGTTTGTGTGTCTGTGTGTGTGTGTGTGTGAACAGAATATCTCAAGAACGGAACATCGTACGAACTTGAAACTTAAGTTACATACCACTACCGGACGCGACACGAACATTTTCATCAAAATCGGTCAACCGGAAGTAGTAGTTTATTCGTATAATTTTTCAGTTTTTTGCGATTTTCTCAAAAACTGGTCCTACGATTTTTTTTAAAATCGCCTATTTTACTCAATTTTTTATTCTCTACAAGATAGGGTAGGCGCCATGTTTGCTGAAATTCTCGGTGAGGCTGTTTTCACGTAAAAACGTTGTTTTTTTAAGATTACGGCTTTAATATAAATTTCAGCGCAAAAACTTATATAATAAAAGTTGTAGAGAATTTAAAAACCTACAACTTTTGATTCAAACATTTTTTTGTATAACGCTTAGTTTAGCGGTAATTTGCGATTTTCTGTTTTTTTTTCTCACGAAAACGTGAGAAAAATCGATGTTTTTAACATTTCGGTCTTAGTATGCATTTTACGACAAAAGTGTATATAATAAAAGTTATAGAAAATTAAAAGATCTACAACTTTTGTTTAGAGCATTTTTCTCTACAGAGCCTAGTTTAGCGTGAAAGCGTGATTTTCCGTATTTTTAAGCCAAACTGAGTTCGATTGTCATTTTGCGTCATTCACTCATGATTAAAATAAGGTTATGTTTTTGAGGTTAGTTTTTGTTCATTTCTAATGTTTTAATACTAATGTTAGGTTTATTATTAATCATTTGCATTGGCAAGAGAAAGTTGTGTGAGTGTTTCACACCAGATTTTTTTTAAACCACCAGTAATACGGTAAACAGTTAACACTTAACCAATTTTAGCGTTTTCCTACATAAAATGCACATCTTCAGTAACTTTTATCATTAACACTTTCAGGCGGCACCCGTGTACGATACGGGCGCCTATTTCACTTCTTGGTTGGTTTTATATCCATTAGCTCGTATCGTATGTATACAATTGCCGTCAATGCTGTCACTTAGTTATCACTAGTCCTCGAATCGATATCCACTTTTTTGACCCAAAATATGCCAAAAAAGAGAAAATATGCAAAAATTAATGAGAAAAGAAACAAGTTATTTTTAATAATTTTAATTAATTAATTTAACTTTGAAATACATTATATTTATAAAATGTTTTAAATAATGAATACGCTAATCTAATCATAATTTAATCACTTTAACCGTAATCATCACATTTAAAAAAATTGAAGTTTTAAATAAATAAATAATGTTAATTGCATAAAATAATCAAAGTTTTTTTCCAAATTTTCCACTTTGTAGCTCCGTCTTTTGTCAGACAGGACGTTGTTCATTGCTGAAAAGGAGCGTTCAACATCACATGAAACAAATCGGTAGGAATTTCAGAGCTGAAATTGCTAGGGGGTCACTCATTTGCATTTCCATTTCATCCTCAAGCTCTCCCTTCAAAATTCTTGAAACATCCTGAGCTGCCTTCCATCCTGGGTTTCTCTTCAACACAGCGTCCAATTTGTTCCTCAACTTTTCGCCGACAGGTCCTCCCCATTCTTTACTTTTTTCTTTTAACCTATCAGTGAGGCCAACTGAATCACATAGGTTCATTCCTTTTGATTCTAATGCTGTAATTAAATCCGGAATTAATCCAATATTGGAATGAACATAAGCAAGTTGTTCAACCACTGACGACCTGGTTAGTGCAGCATTAGCTTGAGCTATCGCTTGGTTCTCTGATTCATCAAAACTTCCAATTATTTCCTTCACTTTTTCATGTTGTTCAGCTAAGTAATTGGCTGCAGATATCCAAGTACCCCATCTTGTGATTATTGGTTGAGGTGGGAGAGGAACGTAAGGATAAGCATTCTTGAATGCCCTTATTCTACTCGGTGCCTTCATAAATACTTCTGTTTTTTACAAGTTTTCTAGAAATTTGTCTAAAATATGAAAAAATACCACAAATATGCAAAAGGATCCGAAATATGCACAAATATTCAAAATAAAATTGGGGTTTTTTGGTCGCAAATCATTCAAAAACTCTCAAAACGAATTATAAACTTATTTTAGAACTTAAAAAAATGATAGGCAAAATATGAAAAATCCGAGCTCTAGTTATCACTGTCATTTAGTTCATTGTGAATCTAATAGAGTACACTCATAGTCCTAATGTTGTCAGATTATCGAATATATCGACTTTTACCTCATCGATGTTATCGAGCGTGAGTAAACGATCTACCGGTACTTCTGCGCGTTGTTGTTAGTTATTAGTTCGTTATTATAATACTTAGTTTTTTTTTAATTTTACTTAAAAAATAAAAAAGTAAATTGGTTATTAGAAATAGGTAATTAGTTTGTAGGAATTTAACTCATTTAATTAATTTTATTATTCTTATATATTATCATTATACGGTGTAAATTTTTTTAAATTCAAGAAAACATACCTCTCTTCAGTCAAACATCTTTATCATTGTAATTTAAGTAATCCTAATCTTAATAAATGAAAAGTAATCCACTAATTATGATCTTTAATTTAATCGTTACTTTTTGATTTATGACCAATGGTTGATTTGTTATAATTTTTTAAAAATCCCGAAAAAATGGCAGTCCACGGGCAAAACTACAAAAAAATGTCAGTCTTCAAAGTGTTTAAATTTAAAACATCCCACTTCCACCATGGTAGATAAGAAATCCTAATCTACTATGGTGGATTTTTAATTATAATAATGAAAATTATTGAAGATGTGCATATTTTGCAGAAAAGCGCTAAAATTGATAAGTTTTTACTGTTTCCCTTATTATTGGTGGTTTAAAGAAATAATGTATATTTTGATTATGTGTCGTCAGCCGAAAGGCTGGTTTAAAACTGTAGAGGTTTTACTAAGTAAAACGAGGAGTGAGGTGGTTTACTATTGCCTTCCTCACTGAGTGGAAAAGTACGCTTATCAGCATGCCGGGCCCTCTGGAAAGCACATATTTTCCACTCTGTAAATTACACCTTCACTTCATTCACCACAGGGTCTGGCTGTATAATGAAATTAATTACTTTCAAATGAGATAGCTCTGATTAGTGTCTTTTACACCTCTACCTCTTCTGCTCTTAAACGATTCAGTCATTTAATTGGCTGACCATTTGATAAGAAACAAAACTATTTATTTTAGCCCTCAACGAACAGATTTTGATTATAAATAAATTATATTATTATTTAGTTGCGATTTGAAAATATCCCGGGGATATGTATTAACTTTTTTACCACCCAGTATTACACCAATAAATAAATTAAACACGCATGCCAGCTCGCTAATTAATTGTACATGTGTATAAAATGTATTTTGAATTTGTATTTATGAACAAAATTATTATTCTATATCTTTCGTTCGATAATAAACAGAATAATTTCAGAGTTAGTAGTACACAAATTATGTAGTTACTTCATGTACGTGTAGATATGCTTCATTTTGCCATGTTATACATGATTCTGTACACAACGTAAATGTAAACATTATGTAACGTATAGAAACATAACACAGTGATTGTGTACAGTACCTAATAGGGGGGTAAATAAATGAACAAGCGATTTGTGCTTTGCGCCCCTCTCTGATTAATTACAACCCTCGTTCTACTATTACAATCCACTCTATTCCCATTATCTACTCTTCCTATTTTACCCCCCCCCCAAACTTCTCTGCCCTTATCCGTTATCCTTTTACCCTGATTTAAATCTCGCGAGTATTTTCATCCACTAAACCAAACGTGTATCCCTTGTTTCTGATTAATTTCTGAATTTAATCGCACCATGTAACCGTTTTCATTAAATTATTTCAACGTACGTGTTATTTTATTTTTCACTATTATTATTATTATTATTATTATTTATGAAAAGGTAAGTTTATTTGTTTATACGAGATAATTTCAGAAACTACTAAAACAAATTAACAAATCTGCTGTGAAACACACACACACAATTTTCTCTTGCCAATGCAAATTATGAACAAAATAACATAAGAAATAACAAAAAAATAAACCTCAATAAACATAACTTAATTTTAATCATAAGTGAAAGACGCAAAATGAAAATCAACCTCAGTTTGGCGTAAAAATACGGAAAATTACTCTTTCACGCTAAACTAGGCTCTGTAGAGCAAAATGTTTTAAGTAAAACTTGTAGGTCTTTTAATTTACTATACATTTGATTATAATCAAATTTATGTATCAAATATGTTTTATTATCATTTATAGTTGACCATATTTTATTATTTTTAATTTAGTGGTTATTTTGTTTGTCGTTACTACTTTAATACCTTAAAACACGTCTTTTCGGTCACTCCAGCGTCAAATCGGTCACGGTTTGTCCTCGTCGGTCACGCTACGAAATACTCAATACTTGAATTATTAATTAAAAAATCATGGACTTATAGATTAATGACATAAACAAACGTTTCTATGAGATTTCTATGAATGTTTATTTTCCTTCGACGGCGAAAAATAATATTTGAACATTCATGATGTCAAATCGTGACCGACTATACAAAACTGACCGTTTTCTAAACTATTTTTATTATGAATTGAAAAAAATATATATTTTCGTTTTTCCCTAAAGCCAATTGTTGAGAAGTTTAATTATTGGTAAAGTTAAATTCTTTTAATCAATTTTAAATGGTTCGTTTTCTCAAAATAATATGTGTGACCAAATGGACGTTATCGGCGGTCTCGGCCGAGAATTAAAAAAAAAACGGTATAAAAATAAAAAATCCAGCGCTGCTGTGTAGTACAATGTATTTTATCATCTTCTTACGTTCAAATCAATAAATTGGTGTTTAAAATATTTTATGTTTTTTTTTTACCAAAAACATTGACTTAAAATTGTCGTTCTTTGTGATAATCACCCTTATACACTTATGTCGTAAACTGCATTCTAAGGCATAACTGCATTCATCTTAAATATTTTTTTTTTGTTTAACGTCCGACTCTTCTGCAATTACTGCTAATGCAGACGGTGAATGATGAAATGATTTTTTGTAACGTATGAAAAAATGCCGTGCCTGAATGGGATTCGAACCCAAGACCGCATGATGAGAGGCGAGCACGTTACCAACTTCGCCAATGCGGCCGGCAAAAATAATAAAATTGAGTTTTCACACGTTTTCGTGAAGAAAAAAACAAAAAAATCGCTAATTACCGCTAAACTAAGCGTTATACAAAAAATTGTTTGAAATAAAAAGTTGTAGAATTTTAAATTGTCTGCAACTTTTACTAGACTATGTACTAGTACACTTTTGCGCTTAAATTCATGTTAAACCACCAATCTTAAAAAAACAATTTTTTTACTTAAAAATGGCCTCTCCAAGAATTTCAGCAGACATGACGCCACCCCTATCTTGTAAAGTATAAAACATTCAGTAAACGTGGCGATTTTAAAAAAAATTGTAGGACAAGTCTTTGAGAACATCGCAAAAAACTAAAAAATTGCACGAATAAACTACTACTTCCGGTTGACCGATTTTGATGAAAATGTTCGTATCGGGTCCGGTAGTGGTGTCTAACTTAACTTTTAAGTTTCAAGTTCGTACGTTGTTTTTTTTATTAGATATTCTGTTTACACAGACACACACACACACACACACACACACACACACACACACAGACAGACCAATCGCTAAAAACATGTTTTCTGGGTTCAGGGGGTCTGAAAACTTGTAGATCCGGTGAAGACTCGATTTCTTAAAATCGACATGAAAACAATACTTTCCTTCCTATATATTCATATAGGTAAGAGAAAGTAAAAAAATTTCAAATTTTACGTGTATCGATGGTCATTTTATTTTTTCTTTGTTCCAGGTATGTTATCCTATCCAGATGATATTTTACTGCTTAGGGGTAAGTTTTAAGTAATCTAAGTTCATTTTATTGTTACCAAGTGAGTACGTTTTCAAGTAATACCTATTAAGTAAAGTGCCGTAGTCATTATAGCAGCCGCGTCAGCTCGTGATCCGTGTGAGGAATTTCTGTTACGGCATGCAATGAAAGATTATACTATTCATAAAAAAAACATTTATCATAATGTTCTTGTCATTATAAAGTAACCTTTTGTTTTATTATTTCAATTTATTCTATAATATAGTAACTCTTTTACTTTTCTTTCATTGTATTTATTAATATTTAGTAATTATTTACAGTTTGAGTCAGGCAGTCCTCAGGAATTAAAATATGTACGTAGCATAGAAAATAAGGAAATTAAAAAATATATATTTCATAACATTAATTTATAGGAGGTAAAAAAAATCATAATCCATTTGGATTATGATTTTTTTACTGAGGTAAAAAAAAATCGAATGGTTAAGCCAATTCCGAGTCCTTTACGCGATTCTTCATCACAGTTTTCTATAACTGATGCAATAATTTGTCGCACTTCCGAATGAATTACCGCTTTATTTTTCCGGGAAGACATATTAAAATAAAGCAAAAGATATGAAAAATACACGTTGAAATTTACCTAACACAAAACACACAAAACTAATAACTTTTGGTACGTTAACACGCTTTAAATTTCAAAATAAAAATCACTTTAGTGATAAAAAATCATGAATAATGATTAACACATCCGAGACGCTTTAGCACAAATGTACAACTGTATATTGTGACACGTGTATCCGTTGTGAAAAGCAATAACATGTAGGCCTATAATAAATAAATACATAGACATATTAATAATATTTACATGATGACTAAATGTTTTTGTACTGCACGATAAGACAAATATATTACTCACATTCTATTACGCCACCCGTCCCACTTCCCCAGGCGACAGAGATCATGAGCGGGCGCGCGTATAGTATCTCTTCTCGATGTCACTGGTCATTTAGCCCATTCGAAGTGTTTTTTATTTTATTTAGGCTTCTTTATTTTATTCTCTAGTAAAGAGCCAATTTTGGACCATGTGAGGTGACTAGACATTTCTAGAAGGTCTCTTTGCAGCCCTCATTCTCAGCATTCGTTCACCATAGGCTTTTATCCTTTCTTCGTCCACCCGGTGTTCTGTGTTTACTCTTCATGGTAGCCCTTAACGTCTGTAATTAGTTGTCTGAATTAACAGGTTGACTCCCAAGGCAATGTTTTGCAATTTTGCTTAAAAACCTCGTACCTATTTAATGGTTCCTTTTCTATTTTTAATTTATTTTCTTTTAAGTCTACAGTATTGTAAGGCTTAAATTTTTTTGGCGCTGTTTTTTAGGTGAGAGACTGATCAGGTACTCATGAGTAAAAAAATCAAATTTACTGTGAAAGGCTGATGTGTTTCACTGAAATTTTACTTGTATTTCTATGAAATATTTGTATTTTACAAATAATTATTTATCCGGACCGGACTGAATATTTATCTGGACCGAATGCCAAACGAAAGGATGCCAGTGGCAGCTTTAAATTATCAACCAGTTGGCAGAAGAGATGTAGGGAGGCCGAGAGGGAGAAGGGTACCGGAACACGTTCATGTAACCTAATCCTTGGAAGTGAAGATGATGATTATTTATCCGGTTATTTTTCAAAAAACTACATAACTCTATCGATGATGCGTCTCTCTATCAAGCAGTTGTTCGGCGAGTGGTAAACTTGATTAGCAGTTGTCTACACAGAGGCACCGACCAGAGTCAACTTTTACAATGCAAAAAAATACTGTAATATGAAAACCTTAAAAAATTAAAAGATAGAATGATGTTTCATTGTATAATATTATAAAACGTGATTAATAATGCAATAATAAACTACAGGGTGATTTTTTAGTCCTTTTACCCAATTGTTAATGTCTGGTAATTTTTTTCTAAGAAAGGGATATTTTGTTTTGTGACACAAAGTTGGTAGCCCTACTCAACCGGTATAGATACGACAGTTTGAGTTGATTCTTCTTGAGTTGCGTAAAATTTTGTGCTGTTTCCAGTTGTGTTACGAACAGAATGTCTTTTGCCCTAGAACAACGGCTTTTCATTCTTGAACAATATTTTGCTACAAAATCGTATGCGAGTGTAAAAGAACCATTTCAAATTAAATTTTTTGGTGTTCCTCCACTCTATTCTAGTCAATTTCTAGGCTAACTAACTGATTTTTAGAGGTAGGTATTGTTTGCAGCAGAAAACATAGTGGTCGACCAACTCTCTTGACAGATGACGTTAAGATAATGTGAAAACAAGATTGCTCAATTCTCCATGGAAAAGTTTACAAAAACTTTCCTCGCATGTTGATTAGTCATGTTCGAGTGCTCAGAAAGCTGCTAAAAAATTGAAATTGTATCCGTATCACATACGATTAGCTCTAGAGCTTCAGCCTCCAGATTTACACAAGAGATTGTTTTAGGATAAAAGAAATTCTGTTCGTAGCACGACCGGAAATGGCACAAAATTTTACACAGCTCAAGGAGAATCAACTCACACTGCCATATCCATACTGGTTGAGTAGGTAGGTGTACCAACTTAGTGTCACAAAACAAATTTTTTTTTTTTTTAAATATTACCAGACATTAACAATTGGGTAACAGGACTAAAAAATCACCCTGTATAATAATAGTCAATATTATGTAATAGTAATAATAAGCTGTCAAGTTCACCGACTCATTTTTGACTCGATCAGATCAATAAATCACGAAGCATGACTGGGGAAACGTTTGTTGAATTAATTTCAAACAGCTCATTATATGATTCAATGCAAACGAGCATCCAATCCGTCTCACGATTCTACTAAAAACACTACACGTTAGAGACTGATCAGTCTTTCAAAAGTCAATTTTACAGATCTGGTGAGAGACCTATAAAGTGTTTCATGGGAGTCAACTTGTTAAGGTCGGTTTATTAAGTTTTGTTCTGTTTATTTCGGTTTTCTCAGTGTCTCCGTTCTGTCTTTTTTAAACCATTTATCCGACACCTTACGTTTATTATTTAAAACGTTTATTTAGTGTATTAAAAATTTGTTTTGTCAACCGGTTTTTATCCATTCTATACAGTTGTCTGTAAAATCTACTATCTAAAAAGTATAGTAAATAAAGATTTAAATAAAATCGTAGGAGCTGTTTTTGATAAATTTGAGAAACAAGAAACCTGGTTCAAATCCTAGTAAAGGTAGTTACTGTTATACGGATTTGAATGCTAGACAGTGGCTACCGGTGTACTTTGATATTTGGGGTTCATTTAACCATACTCTCTCAGGAATGGTCGACCCTAAATCCGCACAAGACTACACCTCATTTACACGTCATACACATCATCGTCATCTCATTGGGTCATGGGGTTGCATATTGTTTTGAATTGAACAGATTGCAACGTACACGCATTAGGGATTACAAAAGAAAAGTTTTCACCAAAAAGACACGTTTTTGAAACCCCGAAAACTTGAAACTCGGTGAAAACTTGATTTCAAAAATCGAGATAAACACAATACTTTGCTTGCTTCCCTATGTATATTCATATAGGGCAAGAGGAAATAAAAATGTTTGTTAGCACTCGGATTAATAATGAATTATTATATAAAAGTATTTAAAAACTGTCAACGGGAAGATTTATTTAGATTTTGTTTTATTTCAATTTAATCCAGGGATTGCTCGTGCGAATAATAATCCATACCGTCCATGGATTATTCCATTTATATTTTCCACATGTATCCATTTATTTAATTATTATTCGCACTTAATACGTTGAAACGGGTAATAAATTGTTTTTACCTACATTTTATAGAAATGTTCACCACTTAAAAGTGTTTATTTATTTTATTTGTATTTTTTCATAAGATTAATTATTTTATTTTTAGAAAACTAAAATCCAAGCATAATTTTCTGTTATCGTTGTAACCGATTCTGATGCATTTTGATGAGGATTTATTTTAATTCTATTGTTTTATTGTTTTGATAATCTGTTAAATTTGAATTATTATACTGTATATTGGGGTTTTAAGATTACAGTAAAACCCTGATTATACGTAACCAGCTTTACGAGAACCCGCCATTACCGAAACGGATCCGGAAAACTTGTTTTTTAGTGTGGTGATTAATCCACCGGGTTGGTCTAGAGGTCAAGTCGTCGCCAAAATCAGCTGTTTAACAGCTGATTTTCGGAGACGAAGGTTCGTGGTTCAAATCCTAGTAAAGGTACTTTTATACGGATCTGAATGCTAGACAGTGGTTACCGGTGTACTTTGATGGTTGGGGTTCAATTAACCATACTCTCAGGAATGGTCGACCTGAGTCTGTACAAGACTACACCTCATTTACCCGTCATACACATCATCCTCATCTCATTGAGTCATGGGGTTGCTTATTGTTCTGACTTGAACAGATTGCAACGTACACAAATTAGGGATTACAAAAAAAAGTGTGGTGATTACTCAATTTTAATTGTGTTTTTATGAACCATACAGCATTTAAATACATAACGTCGTTAAAGTACAAAACAGTGTGTCCAATAATACTTAACAATAATACGTATGGCGTCTGGGGGGCGTATGTATTGTAGTTGTGGGTGGGGATGGGGGATGTACTGGCGGGGCCCGGTACCCGGTGACGCACTCCCAATGTACAGTATATGTAGTCTGTCTACTGTAAGAGTACTCCGCGCGAGGCAAGCGCCTACAGGTTGTAAACAAAAGTTTTACTCTAAAAGTTAGTGCGTATCAACCTCTCCACCTGACAATTATCCTGCACTACGTTCCATCATTAAAATATCTACATCCAGCTAAAATAAACATTATCCTTTAAGCGTTTTCAATTATACCGTTTTGATTACGTGTAATTTATTGTAGTTTCATAAAGACTCCTTAATTAATTATTTTAACCATTACAGTTAACAAAACAATTTTTGGCTACTTTTTAATGTTTACCGCTTTTATGTTTCAAAAACTCAACACATTCACTATCACGCATGTTAACAAAACACAGCTTACAAAACTTTTCAACTTTAGTCTACGAAGAAAATCGAAACGAACCGATTTAATACCAAAAGATAAATGATGAAACTAAAAATGAGTTAAACACGGGGAAGTGCAAACTGTGTTAAACTAATCACTGATATTAATTTTAGTGATACGAAATAAACAATCTGAAATTAGAAACAACGAATCACAGGAATTGTTTATTCTCCTGTTATAATTCAAGCGCATTAGTCTTATATTACTTGTGACCAAAAATAAAACTGAGTCTATTAAAAAACCCCACTAATCATAAAGAATAATGTAATAATAGTAAATAATGTTACGAAAAATAACAATGTTCGAGTAACAATAGTAAAAGTTTTAATTTTTAATGGTAAACTAATGTTCGATTTATGAAACATTTTCTAACAAATGAATTGAACGTGTTTTTATTATATTAAGCTTAGAGCGAATAATTAGTGTTGTATGGAATTTTGTTTTTTATCATGCTGTGCGTATTTTTAATTATTGCGCATGCTCACTTGTGTTGCTGGTTGCCAACGTCGGAGTACTCTTAGCGTAGACAGACTATACGTGGAAATCTAGCTTGGTTCATGGTGGCCGTCGCCATGTGTGACTAGTGTGTGACTAAGTTGATACGAACGCCAAAATATTTATTCAAACGCGTAGGGTGACAGTTTTTTTGGAATTGTATGACTTCCCCACCCCCGCCAAGTACGGTGTACACAAGGTGAGATGCTTAAGGTTTTAGGCTCACGGACAAAGTCTGCGGATAACCGAAACCCGCTGATACCAAGGGATTACTGTATAATGATTAAATTAATAAATTATAATTTTTATGAAGATTGGAGAAGATGTTGCAGATTGACGTTACGAGATAGGGTAACGAATATAAGAGTAAGAGAGATAATGGGCATTGAAGACTCAATAATAGACCGTATTGAGAGAAAACAACTGCACTGGTATGGTCACATGCGAAGAATGAGCAACGTACGAATCCCACTGAAGGCGTGGAACTGGAGACCGCAGCGAAATAGAAAAAGAGGAAGACCGAGAGGGAGATGGATGGAAGGTATTGACAGAGCCATGGGAAGAAGAAACATGGAGGAGGAGTCATGGCAAGACAGGCAAAAATGGCGTTTTGACTGCGACAAACGACCCATAGTGTTGTAAATAGTCGCCACTATATATATAATTTTTATTATTTTACATTGACGATAGAAAGTTTTGTAAGTGTTTCACACCAGATTTTTACTTTCTTTTGCCTACATGAATATATAGGAAGGAAAGTATTGTTTTTACGTCGATTTTTTGAAATCGAGTTATCACCGGATCTATACGTTTTCAGACCCCCTGAACCCAAGAAACATGTTTTTAGCGATTGGTCTGTGCGTGTGTGTGTGTGTGTGTGTGTGTGTGTGTGTGTTTGTGTGTGTGTGTGTGTGTGTGTGTGAGAGTGTGTGAACAGAATATCTCAAGAACGGAACAACGTACGAACTTGAAACTTTAAGTTACATACCACTACCGGACCCGACACGAGAATTTTCATAAAAATCGGTCAACCGGAAGTAGTAGTTTATTCGTGTAATTTTTCCCTATTTTGCGATTTTTTTAAAAACTGATCCTACAATTTTTTTTTAAATCGCCTCATTTACTAAATTTTTTATGCTCTATAAGATAGGGTAAACACAATGTCTGCTGAAATTCTTGGTGAGGCTGTTTTCTCAAAAAAAAGTTTTTTAAGATTGCGACATTAATATGCATTTTACCGCAAAATGGTATATGGCAAAAGTTGTAGAGAATTAAAAACTCTACAACTTTTATCTCAAACATTTTTTCGTTTAACGCATAGTTTAGCGGTAATTAGCGATTTGTTATTTTTTTCTCACGGAAACGTGTGAAAAAATCGATTTTTTTAAGATTTCGGCCGTGGTATGCGTTTTACGACAAAAGTGTACATAATCAAATTTATTGAAAATTAAAAGATCTACAACTTTTATTTAGAGCATTTTTGTCTACAGAGCCTAGTTTAGCGTGAAAGAGTGATTTCCGTATTTTTAAGCCAAACTTAGGTTGATTTTCATTTTTTTAATGTTTTATTACAATTGTTAAGTTGTATTGTTAATTATTTGCTTTGGCAAGAGAAATTTGTGTGAGTGTTTCACACCAGATTTTTCTTGATTTAGATTCATATCCCGAACTATTCCTCCGTTTCTTTGTGAAACATTCTGTATAAGCATAATATTTGGATTGATTTACCGAGAAAATAATGTTTATTTACCAACGAATACCCACATGTATGGCATTAGGTTAATTATTTCTGACAGAGTACGGTTGAAATTGCAGCTGTGGACCTCAAACTCACATACCGCTACCCTAACAACACCAATCGATTTAGCTATTTAATAAAACCACGTTCACAAAATAAAATCTCTGGTTTTATTTATTATTTTATGTGATATGGCTTTTAGAATTATTTATAACGTATTTTCGTGTTGTTCTTTTTTTCGATTTTCAGTTTCATGATAATGGAAAATTAATTATAATTTAAAATGTATCTAATATGTACGTTTTTACATTTGAAATAAACTCCCAATTAATTTTTTTTGTCATTTTTTTTGTTTGATTGATTTGTCAATTATTTAGTTTATTTTTCTTTGCTACACTTTTTTTTATCTTCCCGCGTTATGTTTCAATATGGTATTTTTTTTTAATACTTGTAAATGGGCTGTCATAAGTTCATTATTTGTTGTCAGTGGGGTATAATTATCTTGTAAAATAACTCTTTTCCCGGTTTAATGTCACGCACTAATATTTTTGAACAATCTAATTTTTCTAAAGTAGTCACGCCGATTTTTATAATCAACTTAATCTTTTTACCGGAAGACAGAAATTTTATATTGTCATATCTATGACCTAGGTTCTTACGGGATCTGGGTATAATAATTAATTAGATTTACTGTTTGGAGCCTGATTTTTGTAAGGAGAGCGCTGGGCAAAACGTGTGTCTGTATTAGTATAGTCTTGTATGTACTGCAATAGTGCAGCGTATGTAATCAACAATGGAACAGCATGCATACAAAATACAATGGGTGTTTTTTTTTAATTTTCAACAACACTGACTGTACATCTTACTGTTAGTCAGAGGGGTATGCAGAGCTGAAGTTAAGTATGCGCATGCGTGGCCTAGCGCTCACAGCAATTGGTTTGGCCTTTACTTGTGTTGTTTAGGTCAGCCAAAACAAACCAGCCAAAAGGCTGGTTTGAACCTCTTGAGCGTTTACGAAGTAAAACGAAGAGTGAGGTGGTTTATCATCCCTTCCTCACCAAGTGGGAAAATATTGTGACACTTATCGCTAAGGTCCGTTTCGGGATCTAGGTAATTAAATAATTAATACACTAAAGTTTACAATTAATTACAAATATTTATTACAACTAAAATATTTACAAAATAAATAATAAACTAATTATAATGGAGTATTACAATTTTCTGTTAGATTTCGGTTTGATAATTTATTGATTATAATTGAGTATATCATGAATATGACGATTGATGTGATTGAAACAAGGATTACTAATGTGTGGTCGTGAAAAAAATAAATAACTTAAATAATTTACTCAGTACTACTTACAATCAATTATATAGAATACACTTACAAAATTAAACTGCATACAGAATGCACATACACAAAAACTGAATTTAATGCACATACACAATAACTTTACACAATGCACACACACAAAGACAGTATAACAATAGTTGACCAACACAATGCCCGGAATGTGCCTGCACTACGCACCGACAGCTCACTCTATAAACACTCGTCAAAGATCAAATGAATACTAACTAACTGACCGCACTCGGGGTTCTATTTATATAAGCGGTTAAAAGAATCTTCCCAAAAGACACCGAAATTCGATATAAAGTCCTTTCTAGAGAAGTTTTTTTTAATGTAAACTGGTAATCAACCGACTCTTCATAAATAGTTGTACAACAAAGACCTTATCATACACAACAGCGCAGTCCTTTCAAACAACTTTCATGAATAGGCATCCCATTATAGCCAACCGTATTGTTACTTTTTCACTCTATTATCTACTCTTTACCATTTTATGAATGAAGTACTAGAAATTTCGCAAACCATGCCCTTCTTCGATATTCTCACAGTATGCTTATCAGTGTGCTAGATCCTTTGAAAATCACGTACTTTCCACCCTGAAAATGACACCTTCATTTCATTCACCAGAGGGCCTGGCTGTATAATGAAATTCATTACTTTCGAACGAGATAACTGTGACTACAATCGGTTTCATAATCATAGACACCCGAGTTTGAACCCAAAGCATCTTCAAAACTACAAGTCGGATTTCAACATACTTTACATCAAAATTTAGCTGATTTCATTCTGCGTTGACCTATAATAATCCTATATTTTTAATGTTGTTTAAAAATTGCCATATCGAGGTTGGAAAACAAAAAGACCCGGTTCTTTTGCCACCGCAATATACGAGTATTTCATGCGTTTAGAGGCGTATAACTCGATAACAATTTAACCGAAAAGACTGAAATTTTAACACTACATAGACTTACAGCGTGTACGAAATTTCAAATTCGTACGTTTTTTAAATTTTAATTTATTAACAATTTTCTGAATCCTTGCTACCTCGGTGACCGCTCGATCGTTCGGCACGGGCAAAGTATTGTTTTATTAAGCGTAAACAACTTAGTACAGATATGTTAATAACATGAAATACTGATTGGCCAATATTGTGGTAGAGTTGTTAAAATTTTGAAATACAGACTGGGGAATACGGGGGGGGGGTGGGCGCTACTATCCATGTTGCCAGTTTGTGTACGTGTAGAGTTGTTAAAATTTTGAAATACAGACTGGGTAATGCGGGGGTGGGCGCTACTATCCATGTTGCCAGTTTGTGTACGTGATATAATGTCGGAATGTCTACCTGAATTGACAGACTGCATTGTCAGATTCAGCCAACATGGATTGTGCGATAGTCAACGCAGAATAAAATGAGCTAAATTTTGATGTAAAACATTTTGAAATCCGACTTATAGCTTTGGAGATGCTTTGGGTTTAAACCCGGGTGTCTATGATTATTAAATCGATAGTAGTGGATTTTACACGTATACCTCTTCTGTTCTTAAATGATTCAGTCATATAATTAGGTAACCATGTGATAAGAGAGAGTATTATTTTTGGTAACCCTGAAATTAGCAGATCGAGTGCAAATAATTTAACACTTCATCTGCCTGTTATGGGCACAATATACTAATAACATACGAGGGTTATCCAGAAAATAACCTCCGTTTCGAAATAAAAAAAGTAAACGAGTGAAGATACAAAAACTTTATTATTATATACATATTAAAACTACAGTTTTTCTCTATTTTTTGACATAGTCCCAAACAGATTCAACCACTTGTCGTACCTTGGAACAGTCTTTGAAATACCCTCTGCATAACAATTTGCCACCTGTGAATGTAGCCAACCATTCACGGCGTTTTGAAGCTATTCGTCATTGGCGAACCGCTGAGATGCAAGCCACCGCTTCATGTTCGGGAACAGGTGAAAGTCACTAGGAGCCAAGTCCGGGGTGTATGGGGGATGATCGAAAACGTCCCATTTAAACTTGGCCAAAAGTTCATTTGTTTTCTCGCCCTCATACAGCTCGAAGAACAAACTAACTTTTGGCCAAGTTTGAAAGGGACGTTTTCGATCATCCCCCATACAGCCCGGACTTGGCTCCTAGTGACTTTCACCTGTTTCCCAACATGAAGCGGTGGCTTGCATCTCAGCGGTTCGCCAATGACGAAGAGCTTCAAAACGCCGTGAATGGTTGGCTACATTTACAGGTGGCAGATTGTTATGCAGAGGGTATTTCTAAGACTGTTCCAAGGTACGAAAAGTGCTTGAATCTGTTTGGCGACTATGTCGAAAAATAGAGAAAAACAGTAGTTTTAATATGTATATAATAAAGTTTTTGTATCTTCACTCGTTTACTTTTTATTTCAAAACGGAGGTTATTTTCTGGATAACTTTCGTAATTCAAAACCGGTCTTGTAACGACCATTCGAAATTCTTTCCAATCAGCAATTGTGTCTAATCGTCAGCGTTAAAATAAAAAACTTTTGTATTATGGAAATTATATTTCGTGTGCACAAGGAAATTGGTTTCCTTCTTAATTACTATGTAAAGAGAAAAACAATCGTTGGCTGCAAACAACTAGGGGTGCTAATGGATTGCACTAATATAAACACGATCGCGTTAAATTTTCAACTGTAGATGTTTGCAACGACCAGTCCTCTTTTTGCTATTTTAAACACGACTGGATCGACCTAAAGGTTAGTTGCATGTATTTCATATTATGTTAAAGGAGTTGGTAAACAAAGACTTCGTTTTATTATGATAGCTTTACTGATATTATTAGTATTACATTTGTTTCGTCTACAACGGGTACGAAATATTAGTATTTTTACTTTCTCTTGTCCGATATGAATATATTGGGAAGGAAAGTATTGTGTTGATTTTCTAAAGTCGAGTTTTCATCGGATATACACCTGTTCAAATCCCCTGAACACAGAAAACATGTTTTTAGTGATCGATTTGTGTGTGTAAAATTAATATTTCAAGAACGGAACATCGTACGAACTTGAAACTTATGTTAGGGTACAAATATCGTACCTGACTCGAACATTTTTATCAAAATTGGTCAATTGGAAGTAGTTAATTTGAGCGATTTTTTTATTTTATGCAATTTTCTCAAAAATGGCTCCTACCATTTGTTTTTAAAATTGCCTCGTTTACTACATTTTTTTATTCGTACATGATTTAGTAAGCGCCATATCTGAGCCAAATTGTATGTATTTAAAGTTTTAGATCATTAAAAAAACCTGTAACTTTTATTTCAAACATTTTTTTGTACACCGTTTAGTTTAGCGCCAATTAGTGATTTTCTGTTGTCTTTTTTCAATCAAAATCGACAAAAATGATATTTTCAAGTTTGTCGCCTTAGTATATAAATTTTACGATAGAAGTGTATATAATCAAAGTTATAGGAAATAAAAAAAAAATCTACAACCACTAGCTTTTAAAATTTTTTCTATTTAGTCTAGTTTAGCGGCAACTACGGATTTTCCATACTTTTAAATTCTACAGACGTGGATTTTCATTTTACGTCATTCACTCGTGATAAAATTTATGCCGTGTTTTCCATTTAACATTTTTTACTCATGTTTAAACATAAATTTTATTGTTCATTACCTACATTGGCAAGATAAAGTCTGTGAGAGTTTCACACCAGATTTTTTTTATAGTGAGTGATAAGGCAGCGGAGAATTGTGGGAGAGGGGTGTTTTTTTTATAGTGAGTGATAAGGCAGCGGAGAATTGTGGGAAAGGGGTGTTTTTTTTTTGTTTTTTTTAACGTCCGGCTGTTCTGTAATTACTGCTAACGCAGATGGTGAAGGATGAAATGATTTATTGTAACGTATGAATATATGCCGTGCCTGAATGGGAATCGAACCCAAGACCGCATGATGAGAGGCGAGCACGTTACCAATTACGCCAATGCGTAGGAAAGGGGTGGAGGACGGGAAGGACCTAGAAGTGAATGATGGCGAAGAAGAGAGAGAAGCTCCCAAATTGTGACGCTAAGGGAATTGAGGCACTCCCTTCCAAAATTTTTTAACGTTGTATGTATGGTAATATATTCACAAAATTAGAATTGTGAGAGAACGAACAAAGAAAGCAAGATAGGATCGTTTTTCTTATGTTTAATGTGTTTTACACAACGTTACAGAAGTAAATTTTAATTCAAATCCAATGAATGAGAGACGATGACTTACCTAGTTCTATTGTTTTTTTTTCTTTTGGGTTCAGTTTACTTAAGTGTGGTGAAATGGATCCACCATATTCATTATATCTGTTTTAATAGTGTAGGGTGTGTTGGTGTCGGCGAGGGGTTGAGGAGTAAAAGGGGCAAGCACTCAACGTTAAGGGTAGTTTAACGTGGTCGGTCGGTTTGGTAGCAGGATAGCAAGCAGTAGATGGTGAACTGTGTACATTTTGCTGCGTGTACGGTGTAAATCTCAGTTTTGTTTAGCAGAAACTGCCGGGTGCTTGTGCTCCTCCGTCCCTGTTGTAAATTATTACACAACTGTTGTGAAAACAGTTTGCCTAGTAGCAAAATAACTCTTCCCCGGCTTGAAACAACCGTTCCCGTTCCTTGTAATCTATCTTTTACGCAGAATTTTCTCTCTCTCCCCTCCTACTCGCTCTCTCTCTCTCGCCCCTCCTTCCATGAACACTTTGAATACGCCCATTACCGATAATAACTCATTTCTCGTTTTATAAATATACTCTCTTATTTAGCCATAATATCAATATTATTTAAAGGTTAACCATTCCCTTCTCTCCTTCGTTTTATGTATTAAATTGGAGAAAATATTGCAAGTCTAAATACATTATTTATTTATGTATCGGCCTTCGGGCCAGCCCAGTCAGTCAGCTGGTAGAAAGTCGCTATTATTTGTTAATTAACACCGGTTGGGCAAGCGACTTTGTATGGTGACCAGCTGACAGCCATCCGTGAACAAACTCTATTGGTGGTCCCTGTTCAAACTCACGACTAATCCACGTCAAAAGAATACAGCAAAAAGCAGCAATCAATTGAGTAGTTGTCAACAATGTACAGTTCCCGATAACAAATTAAAGCTTTAAAAAAAAAATTATATGTCACTGCCACCCCTTCTAATTAATCATTTACAGGTCATTTGTTCTAGCTAGAAGCTTTCCCTCCAACGCTGTGTGCCGCTGAGCTGTTCTGTTTAGTGGTGGGGGAAGCACCTCGTAGTTGTAACATAGTATACGGTTAGAAAGAGAGGGAATGATGATTAAGTGGAAGGAGACAACACTTGCCTAGTTGAAACTATCCCTACTCTACCTACTCGCCCTCCCCTTACAAGCTTCTTCCTAAAACAAAGTACTATACTGTGTTGCCGGCTTCAATAGTTCTCCCGGCCTTTGACGGCATAGCGACAAAGCTTTCGGCTGCGCACCCCAGAGGCCTTTGTCATCAAGGCCAAACCAGTAGCCGCTCTCTAACACAGCGCTCCCGGCAGCTATATAAAGAGCGCTGCACTGAGCAGAGATTAAATTCCAATCAAGACACCGAGGGATTCACTTTTACCAGACAGCAGACGAGACGTCCACCACGGCACACGGCTGCCGGACTCCAGCGAAGAATAACCGACGACCCCGCAACAGAGAAGATGATGCTTCCGTTCGCCGTCCCGTCACCGTAGGCCGTCGACCGGACCGTCATCGCCCGCTGACGCGAGCGATGCCCACAGCGGTCCCTCGATCGAGCCTTACGCCCACCGGACCCGACGAAGCAGCCATCGACGCACTACTGCGAGGGAAGAAGATGACGTCTCCGCTGGAAGACGACACGCCGTGTCGTCCAGCTCCTCGACCGCCATGACGACTACGATAGACGACTACCGCTTAAACGGCCCTTTTTCAGGGCCACCAAATTAATAAGGTTCGCCACTTAATGTCGTCATTCGGTGACGTATTTTTAACCGCTGGGTTGGTTTAGAGGTAAAGTCGTTGCCGCGATTCAGAAACTTGTAGAAATTTTAATTCTGAAGAGAATGATGTAAAATAGGCCAATAATAAACAAACATAAAGTAATTATTTAATTGACTGAATATTGTATTCGCAAATAGACCGCGAATAAATTTTTCTGTCTTATTTTTCGTATGTGTTGATTTAATTAAAGATAAATTTTTTAAACTTTGTGTTTGTTTATTATTGGCCTATTTTACATCATTCTCTTCAGAATTAAAATTTCTACAAGTTTTGCTAAATATATTTACACATTTATTAGCCATTTAACACAGTTATTGTTCTTCAAACCTAAAAAAACGTATTTTTATGCAAAGATTTGTCCGTTTTTTATTGGATATTACAAAAACTACTGGAGATATGGTTCTGGAACTTATTTTATTCAATTTTTCGAGTCGAAATACATAAGAGACCATCAAATCTACTCATAAAATTGGGTTCCTAGACCTCTAGGATGACTTTATTTAGGCGTATGTTCTGAAACCAGGGCGAAATCTTTCGCTAGCCGTAACTCGCTAACGAAGCGTTTCCGGATGCATGTTTATATAACCTTTTTCATTATTTTGATGAGAGGAAACCACCTTAGAAGATTGTCGGGTTACTCGTGAGACACTCTGTATACTTCAAAGTTGCATGTTTTTAGAAATGTACTTACTACGCTAGTAGCAGCGCATTGCATACACAAGTGAACAAATAATGGGCACAGAAATTGGGTATTTTTGGGTAAAAATAATGGATGAGACATTTATTTAATTTTTTTATTTTACTTTATTTAAAGTCGCATCAACAGCTCCATCATAAGCGACTACGGTGGGTTTTACCTTGTGAAAATTTTCAGACCCTGGCCGGGAATCGAACCCGGGACCTCCGTGTGGTAGGCTAACGTGATACCACTACGCTACAGAGGCGTCCGGATGTCACATTTATTGATTACGTAAGCAATAGTAATAAATGGATTTAAAATGATCTTTTAGTAATAACAGTTTTTACCGTGACACCACTTTTTTGTACTCTTACGGATAGAGTTTTAACGAAAAAAATCTTGTGTGAAACACTCACACAAATTTCTCTTGCCAGTGCAAATAATTAACAATATAACCTAACATTAGTAATAAAACATTAGAAATAAACAAAAAACTAACCTAAAAAAAAACATAACCTTATTTTAATCATGAGTGAAAGACGCTAAATGAAAATCGACCTCAGTTTGGCTTAGAAATACGGAAAATCACTCTTCCGGGTGCATCTCGTCATTACGTATTAGTAGTTACTACTAACAGAAGAGTCTAATAACAATACGAAGCACTACCCGAACCCACTATTTTAATTACTTTCTCTTGCCTATATGAATATATAGGAAGGAAAGTATTGTTTTCATGTCGATTTTTCGAAATCGAGTTTTCACCGGATCTATACGTTTTCAGACCCCCTGAACCCAAAAAACATGTTTTTAGCGATTGGTCTGTGTGTGTGTGTAAACAGAATATCTCAAGAACGGAACATCGTACGAACTTGAAACTTGACACTTAAGTTACGTACCACTACCGGACTCGACACGAACATTTTCATCAAAATCGGTCAACCGGAAGTGGTAGTTTATTCGTGTAATTTTTCACTTTTTTGCGATTTTCTCAAAAACTGGTCCTACGATTTTTTTAAAAATCGCCTGGTTTCTCAATTTTTTATTCTCTACAAGATAGGGTAGGCGTCATGTTTGCTGAAATTCTGGGTGAGGCTGTTTTCACGTAAAAACGTTGTTTTTTTTAAGATTACAGCTTTAATATGCATTTTAGCGCAAAACTTTATATAATAAAAGTTGTAGAGAATTAAAAATTCTACAACTTTTATTTCAAACAATTTTTTGTATAACGCTTAGTTTAGCGGTAATTTGCGATTTTCTGTTTTTTTCTCACGAAAATGTGTGAAAAATTGATTTTTTTAAGATTTCGGCCTTGGTATGCATTTTACGACAAAAGTGTATAAAATTTAATTAATAGAAAATTAAAAGGTCTACAACTTTTATTTACAGCAATTTTTCTCTACAGAGCCTAGTTTAGAGAGAAAGAGTGATTTTCCGTATTTCTAAGCCAAACTGAGGTTGATTTTTATTTTGCATCATTCACTCATGATTAAAATAAGGTTATGTTTTTGAGGTTAGTTTTTTGTTTATTTCTAATATTTTATTAATAATGTTAGGTTTATTGTTAATTATTTGCATTGGCAAGAGAAAGTTGTGTGAGTGTTTCACACCAGATTTTTTTTTGTCATCAGCTCTCGACTGGTTTGATGCAGTTCTCTACCCTGTTCTATCTTGCGCAAGTCGTTTCATATCTACATACCTGTAACACCCTACATCTTTTGTAATTTGCTTTATATATTCTAATCTTTGCCTCCCTCTACAATTTACTCCCTCAATGTTACCCTCCATTATTGATAGCCCAATACCTGGATGTCTTAGGATATGCCCCACTAGCCTATCCCTTCTTCTGGTAAGTTGCTTCCATATACTTCTTTTTTCATCCACTCGCCTAAGAACCTCTAAATTACTTATTTTGTCCACCCACCTAATCTTTAACATTTTCCTATAACACCGCATTTCAAAAGCTTCTATCCTCTTCTTTTCTACAGCCCCTATCACCCACGTTTCACTTCCGTATAATGCTACACTTCAAACATAATGTTTTAAGAAATTTTTCCTAATCTGTAAATCAATGTTTGTAGTCAGTAAGCTTTTTTTCATTTCAAAGGCTTTTCTAGCTTGAGCAATTAAAATAGTTGTTTAAAATCAACTATTTTAATATTACCTTCAATAATCATCCGACTGATGTTGATAATAATCCGTCGGATAGTTGCGGGCGCATCCATTCAGCACTTGATAAGATATAATAAAAGCGACTGGGGAATGCGGCGGATTAATCTTTAATGCTGGAATGAAACGAGGTCGGTTTACAGTAACGAGATTGAACAAGTTAATGCAAGGAAATTAAATTTTTAAAAAGCATTTTTGGAATTCCTCCAAAGCAAAGCGCAGTCGACTGAAGTGAAGCAAAGTTAATAAAAGAAGAAACATCTAATTTCTTGTGCGCCTTAACAATTCCAATTGAAGAAATTAAATTACACAAACTTATAATACTAAACTTCTTTAATTTAGTTTATTAAACCATTTTTTCAGCAAAATATATAATATATATATATATATATATATATATATATATATATATATATTTATACTTTTTACTTTCTCTACCTATATGAATATATAGGAAGGAAATTATTGTTTTCATGTTGATTTGTCAAAATCTAGTTTTCACCGGATCTACACGTTTTCAGACCCCCTGAATCCAAAAATAACATGTTTTTAGCGATTGGTCTGTGCGTGTGTGTGTGTGTGAACACAATATTTCAAGAACGGAATATCGTACGAACTTGAAACTTGTAACTTAAGTTACAAGGACCCGACACGAACTTTTCACGAGAATTTTCATCAATAACGGTCAACCGGAAGTAGTAGTTTATTCCTGTCATTTTTCACTTTTTTTGCGATTATCTCAAAAACTGGTCCTGTGATTTTTTTAATGGCCTGTTTTACTAAATTATTTATGCTCTACAAGATAGGGTAGGTGCCATGTTTACTGAAATTCTTGGTGAGGCTATTTCACGTAAAGAATTTGTTTTTTTAAGATTACAGCTACGCGAAAACGTGTGAAAGTTCGATTTTTTTTTAATTT
The DNA here is from genome assembly GCA_035578175.1 of Catonia carolina. Taxonomy (NCBI): domain Eukaryota; kingdom Metazoa; phylum Arthropoda; class Insecta; order Hemiptera; family Achilidae; genus Catonia; species Catonia carolina. Next base: position 69,986,613 of record JAQMRL010000006.1, read on the forward strand.
CGGCCTTAGTATGCATTTAACGACAAAAATGTATATAATGATATTCATAGTAATTTAAAAGATCTACAACTTTTATTTATAGAATTTTTCTCTACAGAGCCTAGTTTAGCGTGAAAGAGTGATTAACTGTATTTTTAAACCAAACTGAGGTCGATTTTCATTTTGCGTCATTCACTTATGATTAAAATAAGGCTATGTTTTTTTAAGATTAGTTTTTTGTTTATTTATAATGTTTTATTACTAATGTTAGGTTATATTGGCCATTATTTGCATTGGCAAGAGAAGGTTGTGTGAGTCTTTCACACAAGATTTTTTTCGTTAAAACTCTATCCGTAAGACTACAAAAACGGGTGTTATGGTAAAAACTGTTATTACTAAAACATCATTTTAAATCCATTTATTACTATTTCTTACGTAATCAATAATTGTGACATCCGGACGCCTCTGTAGCGTAGTGGTAGCACGTTAACCTATCACACGGAGGTCCCGGGTTCGATTCCCGGCCAGGGTCTGAAAATTAAACAAGGTAAATCCCACCGTAGTCGCTTATGATTGAGCTGTTGATGCGACTTTAAAATGAAGTAAAATAAAAAAAATTAAATATGTCTCATCCATTATTTTTACCCAAAAATATCCAATTTCTGTGCCCATTATTTGTTCACTTGATATTTGTGATCCTTTGTAGTGTAACATAAAAACAAATGAAATACTGTAATATTGACGCCTAGGTTCGTTCGTGATCTGGGTATAATTATTAATAAATAAATTTCCTTAAAACTTAATACAATTATTTATTTACATAATTATAAAGTACTATTTCAACTATTAAACTATTTTTATTATTAACTATTAACTATTATTAACTATTTTAACTATTAGGTTTTGACTATAAACATATTTTGGCCATAACAGGCAGGTGGAATGTTAAATTATTTGCACTCGATCTGCTAGTTCGAGGGCTACAAAAAAAGTACTGTTTCGTATTACATTGTCAGTCAATTATATGACTGAAGCATTTAGCAACAGAAGAAGAAGAGGTGTATAAGACAGTAATCAGAGTTGTCTCCTCTGAAAGTAATGAATTTCATTATACAGCCAGACCCTGTGGTGAATGAAGTAAAGGTGTCATTTGCAGAGTGGAAAATTTGTGCTTTTCAGAGGACCCGGCATGCTGATAAGCGTACTTTTACACTCAGTGAGGGAGGCAATGGTAAACCACCTCACTCCTCGTTTTAATTAGTAAAAGCTCAAACGTAAAAGGTTCAAACCAGCCTTTCGGCTGATAAACAACACACCTAAACAACTGTTTCGATTTCCGAGAATTCCTATTCGTAACATTTCATTCATCTGTAAGGTGCCTGACGTTGGGCGCCAAAATGTAAGGTGCCTCGGCTCAAATAATTAACTGCCCTAAATTTCAGCCAGCCAAACATCGAATTAAATAAAACAACAGAGTTTTAAGGTTATGCTGAGAAAAACAAAATTTAGTTATATACAGTAGAATTTAGAATAAGATACAAAAATGACAGTTTACATATTAATACATTTAATATATTTTTTAAATGATTAATGATTTCATTCCTTTCCTTTTATTCAAGTAATGCCGTTTCATGTTTTTCTTTCTTTACACTTTCACAACGGGTTTTTTTCGCAAATTGATAAAACATTACACATACCCATAGAGTCACGGATAATTTATTACATTTTAGATCGGGATCCTAGGTGATTGCTACCCCAACAAAAATTTTAAAATTTTTGGAATACAATTAATATTTAAACGGCATGTTATTTAGCAAAGAAATAACATAAACATTTGGTAACATGAAAATTTTCTGGTCGCATGAGAAAACGAAAATCTCAAAGTATCATACGTTCAAACCTCAACATTCAAAGTTGAAATTTTGAAACTTTAAACATTAACTTTCATAATCTTCAAATACCAAAATATTGTGATCTACCCAACCCCTTTGGTGGCCGAACTTCAACCTTGTAGCAAATGGTTCTCATCCACCCACCCCTCTGAGGCCGAGACACGTAAGCAGCGCGAAGCGCTGCTGGAGTGGCGAGTCGTTTATTTTAAAATTAAAAGGTTTTACCGCAATGATTGTACATGCTGTTCACTTTTGATCGTCGGTATTGTTGTCTTGTTGGAGGTTCTTAGTTTCATGGACTCGTCTTCATGATCTGAGACCATCCTCAAATGTTCCATTGTTCCTTCACTAATTCATTTATATTTATTAATAATAATCTCATTGGTTGAAATTTAACCGTACTATTCTATTTAACTTTTTTGAATATGAAGCCGAATCCAAAGACAGTTGATTTACACTATAAATTTAATTCAATTTTCATCACTTTGGATTTACTGTTCATCATGTTTTAAAGATATATAAAATATTTAAATAGCCATTAGAAATATCTACATAATTTCTATATTTTTTTTAATATAGACAAGGAAACAAGCTTAAAACATCGTTATATCACACACATATGATTTAGGTTCTGCCCATAACAGACAGGTGGAGTATCAAATTATTTACACTCAATCTGTTCGTTGCACGGCTAAAATAAATAGTTCTGTTTCTTATCACATGGTCAGCCAATTAAATGACTGAATCATTTAAGAACAGAAGAGGTAGAGGTGTAAAAGACACTAATCAGAGTTATCTCCTCTGAAAGTAATGAATTTCATTGTACAGCCAGACCCTGCGGTGAATGAAGTGAAGGTGTCATTTACAGAGTGGAAGATATGTGCTTTTCAGAGGGCCCGGCATGCTGATAAGCATACTTTTCCATTCAGTGAGGAAGGCAATGGTAAACCACCTCACTCCTCGTTTTACTTAGTAAAACCTCTACAGGTTCAAACCAGCCTTTTGGCTGTTGACCTAAACAACAACATGATTTAGGTTGATAACATTACTTCCTATACATATTTTTACTTTATTTACAGCTGAAAATCAGCTGTTTAACAGCTGATTTTCGGAGACGAAGGTTCCTGGTTCAAATCCTAGTAAAGGTAGTTACTTTTTATACGGATTTGAATGCTAGACATTGGCTTACCGGTGTACTTTGATGGTTGGGGTTCAATTAACTATACTCTCTCAGGAATGGTCGACCTGAGTCTGTACAAGACTACACCTCATTTACACTTCATACACATCATCCTCATCTCATATGGTCATGGGGTTGCTTATTGTTCTGAATTGAACAGATTGCAACGTACACACATTAGGGATTGCAAAAAAGAAAAACAATTAATTTTTGATAAAGGTTTTTGTGCTAGTGGAGAATGAGAAAATGATTTAGTGGGGGAACACGGCCCCCCCCACACAGATTTAGTTGAGAAGGGACTGTATCATCTTAAAGTGGCACGCATTTTCTTAAGCTGGTATTGGAGATTGTTTCCTGATATACGTACGAAATAGGATCTGTAAAACAATTCCCTTAAGGGATTTACTCACGATAGTCTAACAATCGATACGGATTTTGCAATTTCTATTTATTCTCAAATATCGGTACCGAATTTAATCGTTCCGAATACAAAAGAGACGGTAAAATCAAAGACTTTTTTCATATATAGTCTGTTATTGTACATATACGAGGTGTGGCTACTAAATAACGAGACTGATGTTGTAAAAAATTTAATTTTAATTTTATACATAATCACCTTATTTTCACCTTCAATATACACTCCTTCTCTATCCCTACAACGCTCCATGCGAATTTTCCATAGTTGGAAACAGTGCTGGAAGTCTTCTGTCAGCTCCTTCAGGACACGTGCCGCTTTCTCTTTTACAGCTTCCATAGACTCCAATCTTGTCCCTTTTAGTACAGATTTCACCTTAGGGAACAGTTAGAAGCCACATGGTGCAAGATCTGGTGATAAGGTGGATGTTCTGACACTGAGATGCTGTACTTGGCTAGGAACCTCTTGGCACAGGACGCGGAATGAACTGGCGCATTATCTTGGTGGAGAACACATGATTTGTCCTTCCACATTTCGGCCGTTTTTTCCTTACTCTTTGACATAGTTTAGAAAGTACCTCACGGTAGTAATATTGATTAATTATTTGACCTTCTGACCTTCAGGAACCCAGTGAGGCGATTTTTTAAAAAATCGTAGGCCCAGTTTTTGAGAAAATCGCAAAAAAGTGAAAAATGACACGAATAATCTACTACGTCCGGTTGACCGATTTTGATGAAAATGTTCGTGTCGGGTCCTCTAGTGGTATCTAACTTACGTTTTAAGTTTGTACGATGTTCCGTTCTTGATTTACTCTGTTCTCACACACACACACACACACACACACACACACACAGACTAATCGCTAAAAACATGTTATTTGGGTTCAGGGGGTCTGAAAACGTACAGTTATGGTGAAAACTCAATGTCGAAAAATCGACATGAAAACAATACTTTCCTTCCTATGTATTCATATAGGCAAGAGAAAGTAAAAACTATAATTATTTTTAATTCCCGCCCCTTATTTCCCGACCTCTCCAGACATATCCTGTGACCCCCCCCCCCCAGGGATTCGGGACCTACAGGTTTAGAATCACTGCTCTAGAGTTTCAAACGAGCCTTTCGGTTGATGACGTAGCCTAAACAACGCAACAACACAATGCTATTAGGTAATCAGAATTTTATTGAAATTGCCTATTAAGGCAATGAAATAATTTCAGTGTAATCGGGTAAATTGAGAAATTAATTTATGAATATTAATAAAATAATGAAACGAGAGTGGTGGTAGATTGTACAGTACAGATGAATTCGATTAAGTTAATTGATGGCGTGAATGTGCTTTCCAAAATTGATAAACATTGTTATGTAGGTGTACATTCATTTTACCCGAGGCCGGCAGTCGTTTAAAATGGAGTCTCCTCCCACCTCTACCTTCATGCAATAGTACCCCCTCCCCCCCACCAGACCAGGTTTATTGATGGGTGGTATTCGTTGAACGGTGATTTATTGAAATGACATGCCGCTTTAGTTTTTTAGGTGTGTTATTGCCGTTGTTTTTACTAAAAAAATATTTATACACTTCATCCCTCTCCCAGCAACATTGTTTAACTTTCCATTGTTTTATTTGTTGTACTAGGTAACCCAAAAATTTTATCTTTTTAACTTTTTAATTTCTCTTGTCCTATTTTGAACTATTTTCATATAATTTTTTTTAATGCATAATCTGTTGTATAATAATTAATGCAATTTATCAATTAGAATTAACACATGAAGAAATTACAACCGATATCAATGGCAGCAACATTTGGAACGGATGCCAGAGGAGAGAATACCTCTAAAAGTGACGGAATATGTTCCAGTTGGAAGAAGGGAGGTGGGAAGACCTCGAAGAAGATGGCAGTAGCCGAGATGTAAGGGTTGGAATGTCTCTTGTTTCTGTAGACGTGCAGGATGGTTTGTGAGCTCGGAACAGGCTTATGCCTAATCCTTGATAGTAAGAAGAAGAAGACAAATTACAACCCACTGATGTAATTAATAAATTATAACATTAAAACATGTTATACTGCTCTTAATTATTATTTACAATCAAAATTAGATAGCTTAAAAAAACAAATTAAAAGAAAAGAAAATAACCAAAACCTTTAATATTTTGAATATTAGGGAAAGAAAATACTGTGTTCATATCAATTTATTTCGTCAATTAGTGATTTTCTGTATATTTTTACATCAAAATCGGTAAAATGGAATTTTTTAAGATTTCGGACGTATATGCATTTTAGAACAAAGGTGTAAGTAATCAAAGTTGTAGAAAATGACTGCCACATTTTTTTATTTCAAGCATTTATTCAACAGAGCTTAGTTTAGCGTTAATTACTGATCCTTCGTATATTTACTTTCCCTCGACCTGTATGAATATATAGGGAAGGAAAGTATCGTTATCATATCGATTTTTCGAAATCGAGTTTTCAACGGATGAATATACTATACGTTTTCAGGCCCCGTGAACCAAAATCAATGTTCTAAGCGATTGGTCTCTGTTAGTGTGAACAATTATGTCAAGAATGTAATCAATTTACGAATGTAAACGAGTTGAAACTTGGAACTTAAGGTAGGTAGGCTACCATAAGAGGACCCGACACGAACATTTTCATCAAAATTGGTCAACCGGATGTAGTAGTTCATTCGTGTAATTTTTCAATATTTTGCAAATTTCTCAAAAACTACTAATTTTTTTTTTTAAATCGGCTTATTAATAACGTTTTTTTTGTTCTACAAGAAAGGGTAAGTGCCTTAGGTAAAATTCTTGGGGAGGCTGTGCTCTAATGGTAAAAAAGTGTTTGTTTTTTCTTTAAGATTGCTGACTAAATTTGCATTTAATGACGAAAATGTATGTAATTAAACTTAATTTAAAAATCTACAACTGTTATTCCAAATTTTTTTTCTAGAAAGCTTATTTTACTGTCAGTTAGTAATTTTGTGTTTTTTTTTCTCTTCGAAATCGGTAAAAACCGGGAGTTTATTAGGATTGCGGCTTTTTACTCATTTTAACAGGTTGACTCCTAAGTCAATTTTAGCAATATTGCTTAAAAAACCCATATCTATTTTATGGTTCCTTTGCTTTTTTTAATCAATTTTCTTTCAAGTTTAAGTAGGTATTGTAGCCTAAGGCTTAAATTTTTCTAGTTTTTAGGTGAGAGACTGATCAGGTACTCAAGAGTAAAAAATCAAATTTACTGTGAAAGACTGATGTGTTTCACTGAAATTTATTTATTTTGTATTTCTATAAATACAATATTCTGGAGACTGCCAGAATCCAGATTTACCAGACAGGTACTGGATTTCTTTTTGAGAACCAAAGTCAAGTACGCCTGGTTTGAGGAAGTTCAACAGGATCTGCAGGACCTGGATATCTCAGAGACACAGATTTTGAACAGAGAAGAAGGATATAAGATCAAAAATCCAAACACGAAATTTCCAGAAGTACCTAAAAGGCAGACAAACAGACATTGGACTGTGGAGGATAGGGCGAGAGTGTCGCAAAGGATGAAGAACTACTGGGCGGATAGGAGAAACAACTAGGGATCTTCTATAAATCGATTAATTTTGCTCCAATGAGGGCCTAAAAAAAAATATATATAATTAGATAGGCCTATGTAGTCAATATTATGTAATAGTAGTAATAATAAGCTGTCAAGTTTCACCGACTCATTTTTGACTCGATCGGATCAAGTAAATTACGAACTATGACTAGGGAAATGTTTTTTGAACTCATTTCTAACAGCTCAGTATATGATTCAATGCAAACGAGTATCCAGTCTGTCTCACGATCCCATTAAAAACATTATTACGTGAGAGACGGATTAGTCTCTTAAAAGTAAATTTTACAGATCTTGTGAGATACGTATAACTGTCTCATGGGAGTCAACCTGTTAGTAATTTTGTGTTTTTTTTTCTCTTCGAAATCGGTAAAAACCGGGAGTTTATTAGGATTGAGGCCGTTTATGCATTTTAAGAAAAAAACGTTGTATATACAATCAAAGTTAAACAACTATTACTTTTATTTCAGAATTTTTTTCTGAAGAGCTTAATTTAGCGTCAATTGGCGATTTTCCTTAATTTTAATTCGTGCAGAGAAAGATTTTCATTTGCGTCATTAACTCATGATTAAAATTTAGTGTAGTTTTTCATTTTTCACAACAGGCAGGTGGAATTTTAAATTATTTGCACTCGATCTGCTAGTTCCAGGGCTACAGAAAATTGATTCGGTGTTTATAACATAGTCAGCCAATTATATGACTGAAGCATTAATAAATAGAAGTGGTAGAGGTGTAAAAGACTTAAGTCACAGTTATTTCCTATTTAATTATACACCTAGAGCCTGTGGTGAATGAAGTGAAGGTGTCATTTGCAGGGTGGAAAGTAGATGCTTTTCAGAGGGCGTGGCATGCTGATATACATACTTTTCCATTCAGTGAGGAAGGCATATGCAAACCACCTCACTCCTCGTTTTACTTATTAAACCCTCTATTATGCTTTTTAACCGTTGATGAGCTCTGTGTGTTCCACGCGTTTAGACCAATCAGAACGTTTGCCAGCGTTGTCAAATTGTATAAATGTATCAGCATGACAAACATTCCGCGCGCATGCGTATAAGAGTTGCAGTAGTTCACTCGTGTCTTGCATCTCGTACTGAACACATCGATCACAGAGAGCGTTAACATGCAATTCTATGTAATAAAATCAGCTGGTTGTATGTTCATAGGTTATAATTGTTACTGATAAATCAAAAAAATGGCGGACAAAATATATAACAAAGCTGCGAGTGCATTATACAGGTATTTGCTTTTTTGGTAAGAGAAAGTCGTGTGAGTGTTTCATATGAGAATTTTTTTTAATGTAGCATCAACTGCTTGGTCATTAGCGACTACGTTGGAGTATTTAACTTTTTTTTTTTTTATTCCTAATTTGTGTACGTTGCAATCTTTTCAATTTAGAACAATAATCAACCCTATGAGATGACCCAATGAGATGAGGATGATGTGTATGACGTGTAAATAAGGTGTAGTCTTGTACAGACCCAGGCCGACCATTCCCGAGAGAGTGTGTTTAATTAAACCCCAACCATCAAAGTACACCGGTAACCACTGTCTTGTATTCAAATCCGTATAAAAGTACCTTTACTAGGATTTATTTTATTTTATTGAGTGATGATGCCTACATAAGCCTTGGGCTTGTGCGTAGGTAATGATATGTAGTGATTTACAGATGAAAAAATGCCTGTAGCATGAACTTGACCTGCATTTTGTTTAGTGGACAAGGTCAAACAGACAGGTTGACCACTACTGAATTTTTAAATAGAAAAGATCAAATCCAGTAATACCTGGTATATAAATTTGTTAAAACTTTTAAATAATATTAATAGCTTTATAAAGTATAGATAATGGCAAATAATAATAATCGTTTTTTATTAATAAAATATCAGTTAATTTTCAATCATTTTTTATAATTTATAACATACGAACAACGAGATTACAAGTGAGCATTACGTTATCAAAATGCATAGTGCGTAGGTAATGATATGTGGTGATTTACAGATGAAAAAAATGTTAGACCTGACCGGGAATCGAACCCGGGACCCCGGCATAGTAGCCAGTTGCTCGGACCACCAGGATTGATTGAGTGATTTGAACCAGGAACCTTCGTCTCCGAAAATCAGCTGTTAAACAGCTGATTTTGGTGACGACTTTGTATGTAAATTTAACTGTAAGATTTGACACGTGAATATTGCTAGACCCTGGACGGGAATCGAACCCGGGACTTCCGCGTGGCAGGCTAATGCGCTAACCACTACGCTACGGAATTGTATTTCGTTGGATCTCGTTCGCTGTAAAGTAACTTTCGAGTCACCCTATAACCATACAGTATATACAGTGATAATTTACAATCTCGTTATGACTGTGTCGTGTAAAGTTTAAATAAATTCATGATCACCCTGTTTGTAAAATAAAAAAACGACCAGTTATTTTACTGTAGACTAATACAGTAGGTATTGTAACTGCGTTGTAAATTACAGTGGAACCGTTAAACAAATCGCTGTTTGTATCCGTTTTCAAATTTTTATGTGTTTCTATTGTTTTCTTGTTTTTTTTTTTATATTGTATTGAAACAGTCGATTCGTTTAATACTGGTAGGTGTACTGTATCGACTGCGATTAGAATCGATTTTCCGCTTTACTGGTTCCAAAGTACAATGTATTATAGATATGGAAGGTGGGCTAATTTGAAATGTTTACAATTTATAAATGATTCATCAGTCTCTCATCATTCTATCACTTACTGTGTTGCTTGTTGTTTACTGTGAAAATATTCTAAAAGCTATTTAATTTTCATTGAATTTTCTACTTTTCTTTAGTAATTGGGTTGGAATTTAATTTTCCTGTTCCTAGTACAATCCATAAGAGACTGGTGGAGTGTTTAATTATTTACACTCAATCTGTCCGTTGCAGGGCTAAAATTACAGTCCGGTCGGCCCGTGGTGTAGTGGTCAGTGCAACTGGCTACTATGTCGGGGTCCTGGGTTCGATTCCCGGTCAGGTCTAGCATTTTTTTTATCTGTAAATCACCACATATCATTACCTACGCACAAGCCCAAGGCTTATGTAGGCATCATCGCTCAATAAAAAAAAAGTAGTTGTGTTTCTTACGTTAGTGTTACCTAACGTAAACTAAAAGTTTCACATTTGTACGATATTATTATGTTTTAGAGATATTATGTTCACACAGACAGATGGAGAGTCAAATTAATTACTCTCAATCTGTTCGTTGCAGGGCTAAAATAAATAGTTTTGTTTCTTATCACATGGTCAGCCAATTAAATGACTGAATCATTTAAGAACAGAAGTGGTAGAGGTGTAAAAGACACTAATCAGAGTTATCTCCTCTGAAAGTAATGAATTTCATTATACAGCCGGACCCTGTGGTGAATGAAGTGAAGGTGTCATTTGCAGAGTGGAAAGTATGTACTTTTTAGAGGGCCCGGCATGCTGATAAGCATACTTTTCCATTCAGTGAGGAAGGCAATTGTAAACCACTTTACTCCTCATTTTACTTAGTAACACCACTACAGGTTCAAACAAGCTTTTTGGCTGATGACCTAAACAACAACACATGTTCACACAAAGATCAATCGCTAAAAACATGTTTTTGAGTTCAGGAGTCGTGGAAGTAAGAGAAGGTGATTAGATTAGTAGATTTAGATATACGTTTACAGAAAATATAATACTGTAGAAACCGTGGAGGTTAGATAATCAACCCTAGAAAGAGCTAAAGTTTATAATTGGACTGTAAGATAGATACTGTATATATATATATATATATATAGTAGACGGGCGGCGGCGTTAGCTAATTCCGAGATTAATTTTCTGCTCGGTGCAAATTAACTTTTGTAGACATCTGAAACGCGCCGTGAATGCATCAGTTCCAATGTTGCCAACATACATCTTCATCTACACTGTCTTGTAGTTGCAATTAACTACGGGAAGACATTGTTGATGAACTGCAGTACAAGACACTTTTATATACTGTATATGTATAGGTGGGGTCCATGCGGGGGAAGGGGTTACGGGTGAGGTATAACGAATGAGTGACGCATGCTGGGAATACGATTGTTGTATTACTCTAATACAAAACATTCGTTTTCAAACTTTCCGTATTTAAAATATTTGTTTGTATTTTTTTTTTTTAATTTATTTAACCCTAGAATGGAAAGCCTAGTAATAGTTACGTTGTTGGAAACCTGTCGTAATATTTACTACTGATCTTTATAAGTCCAAATCTTATAGGTGCATGTATTTTAAATAAAAATGTGCTATGTTTATAATTTTTTAGTTTACTTCATACAAATTTAATATACAATAAAGTAAAAATAACGGTATTATGCACCTTGAATATATATATTTTTTTCAAATTTATTGGTTAAGTAGTAAATTTTTATTAAGTCGGAAAATTAGTAAAATACCATAAAGTCTTATAAATTGTTAGGTAAACTGTTTGTTATTGCTAAGAAAAAAAACAAGGTAGTCAGAGTCTAGGTATTTGCAAAGATTTCACTGTTCAATCGTGATAGACGTCGGTGCACCTCTTGCATATTTCTCCTCTGTGCTCCCCGCAGAATGCCTCGTTGCAATTGATACACCAGCTTGTTATCATACGCCTCTTTATTGCTGGACAAAGTTTACAAACTGTTCGTTTCTTGACCTGTTTAGGGACAGGAACTGGATCATTTTCTCTTCCCAGAACTTGAAGTATAATCGTCTTCAAAGATCGTTGAATTGAGACACATTTGATCCTTTCTTCTAACCATGGTGTTATGAGCTGTTTATGTAGCCCGATCATAATTTATAATACAACTAACTATTTACAGTTTATTTTAACACTAAACATGTCACTACGAAAGCTAAAATAATTAAAATATAAATCGATGCCCTATAAAAAATAGTTACGGTAGTGGAAACCCGTCGTAATATTTACGATTTAAATTCTCACTCGACAAAATACAAAAGTTGTAACCGATGTCAATAACACACTGACCTTGTCTTAGGCGAAACGATACACACCCTTAAGGTCGGTACAGTCAACGTTAAAACGTAGTAGTACCAACGAAAAACGAAGTTGACGTAGTAAATTTTACGACGGCTTTCCATTCTATTGTTAACGTTGCATCAACTACAATGATCATTAGCGACGACGTTGGGGTGTAACTGTTTACAATGGAGGATGAAATGATTTTTTGTAACGTATGAAAATATGCCATGCCTGAGTGGGATTCGAACCCAGGATCGCATGATGAGAGGTGAGCACGTTACCAACTGCGCCAATGCGGCCGGCTTGTTTGTATTTATTACATTTATTTATTTACATATTTTGATATAAATTGGTAAATTAAATATTATGAATCCGACCAAGTTAATAACCCGGTAGGTATTTGTTAAATTAATTCGCCGGATGATAAGAATATTGTTTTAGTCTAGTTAGTACACGCTACCACTACAAATGCAATAGCTGTGAAACACTACTAACACTCATTCATTCTCCCACTACTATAACAACGCACTGCATTCCACAACAACTACACGAAGCTGGGATTCAAGCTATAATATATTCACGGGTGTTTCTTTTTGAAGAACATTTCGAAATATTGCTTAAACCAATGTAGTTTTATAAAAGTGCTTAAGGAATGCCCATGACAGGCAGGTGGAGTGTTAAATTATTTGCCCTCGATTTGTTAGTTTCAGGACTACAAAAATAGTTCTCTCTCTTTTTTGCTACATAATTTTATTAAAATTATCTATGCTAATATTATAAAGACAAAGCGAGTTTTTGTGTGCGGGCTCATTTCCAAAAAGCTGCTGAAAGGATTTTCATGAAATTTTAACAGCATACCTATTCTTATTTACATTCACAGCAACATTTTTTTTTAAATTTTCAAAAATGATGACCCAAAGGGCCCTAATGAAGATTTTCACAAATGCGTGTGTGTGTGTGTGTGTATGTGTGTACTTTTGTTGAAGACCGTACATACTATACCATAAAGACTATCGAGAGACGTACGCGGAGGAATTATCAAAACGTTGTGTGTGTGTACGCGCGTACGTATGTTGGAGTATGCAGTCTATCTAGCAGCTATAGTACATTTGTTTTAGGAAGAAGCTTAGGAAGAAGGAGGGCGAGTAGGTAGAGTAGGGATAGTTTCAACGGGGCAAGTGTTTTCTCCTTCTCACTTAATGATCATTCCCTCTCTTTCTAACCGTATACTATGTTACAACTACGAAGTGCTTCCCCCACCACTAAACAGAACAGCTCAGCGGCACTGAGCGTTGGAGGGAAAGCTTCTAGCTAGAACAAATGACCTGTACACAATTTCTGTTAAGCGTGCGAAGCCGCGCGGAGTATGCTAGTTATTAAATAATTTGTTAACTTAATGAAATTAAAAATCTTTACTATTTAGTTGTTGTTGTTTAGGTCATCAGCCGAAAAGCTGGTTTGAACCTGTAGAGGTTTTACTAAGTAAAACGAGGAGTGAGGTGGTTTACCATTGCCTTCCTCACTGAATGGAAAAGTACGCTTATCAGCATGCCGGGCCCTCTGAAAAGCACATATTTTCCACTCTGCAAATGACACCTTCACTTCATTCACCACAGGGTCTGGCTGTATAATGAAATTCATTACTTTCAGAGGAGATAACTCTGATTAGTGTCTTTTACACCTCTACCTCTTCTGTTCTTAAATGATTCAGTCATTTAATTGGCTGACCATGTGTGAAAAGAAACAGAACTATTTATTTTAGCCCAGCAAGGACAGATTGAGAGTAAATAATTTGACTCTCCACCTGTCTGTTATGGGCAGACTATTTAGTTATATTCTGTTAATTAAAAATTGCAATTATAATTTTATATGTTGTTAATTATTTAATTAATAATAATCAATGATCACTTAACAAAAGAAAAATTGTGTTAATTTGTAGGAAGTAAGATGAAAAACATTAATGTTGAGAGTACATTGTGCAATGTTAATACCCTTATACGTTAGATTTGTTATGAGCTCGGTATACCTGCAAATTGAGTTAACATTAAACTCACAAGGAATGTACTGAATTACAAAATTTTATTACTTTTTACTTTCTCTTGCCTATATGAATATATAGGAAGGAAAGTATTGTTTTCATGTCGATTTTAAGAAATCGAGTTTTCACCGGATCTATACGTTTTCAGACCCCCTGAATCCAAAAAACATGTTTTTAGCGATTGGTCTGTGTGTGTGTGTGTGAACAGAATATCTCAAGAACGGAACATCGTACGAACTTGAAACTTAAGTTACATACCACTACCGGACGCGACACGAACATTTTCATCAAAATCGGTCAACCGGAAGTAGTAGTTTATTCGTATAATTTTTCAGTTTTTTGCGATTTTCTCAAAAACTGGTCCTACGATTTTTTTTAAAATCGCCTATTTTACTCAATTTTTTATTCTCTACAAGATAGGGTAGGCGCCATGTCTGCTGAAATTCTCGGTGAGGCTGTTTTCACGTAAAAACGTTGTTTTTTTAAGATTACGGCTTTAATATAAATTTTAGCGCAAAAACTTATATAATAAAAGTTGTAGAGAATTTAAAAACCTACAACTTCTGTTTCAAACATTTTTTTGTATAACGCTTAGTTTAGCGGTAATTTGCGATTTTCTGTTTTTTTTCTCACGAAAACGTGAGAAAAATCGATTTTTTTAACATTTCGGTCTTAGTATGCATTTTACGACAAAAGTGTATATAATAAAAGTTATAGAAAATTAAAAGATCTACAACTTTTGTTTAGAGAATTTTTCTCTACAGAGCCTAGTTTAGCGTGAAAGTGTGATTTTCCGTTTTTTTAAGCCAAATTGAGTTCGATTTTCATTTTGCGTCTTCCACTCATGATTAAAATACGGTTATGTTTTTGAGGTTAGTTGTTGTTTATTTTTAATATTTTATTAATAATGTTAGGTTTATTATTAATTATTTACATTGGCAAGAGAAAGTTGTGTGAGTGTTTCACACCAGATTTGTTTCTGATGAATAAACACAAATACATTTGATAAATTATTATATTTTTTGCTTAAGTGAATTGAAAAATCTGTACGTGATTTTATGTTGTTTTCTAGTGAACGTAAACGAACCTTGTTGATTTTTCCGGGGAAATCGGTCTGCGTACTACATCTTATTAACCGACCAATCGGAAAGCTTTACTTGTAAATCAAACACACAAACACACACACTTACACGTACTCACATAAAATCGTGTTGGTTGATCGATAAGAAATATATTTTTACTCGTTTCCTTGAGGAAAAAAGACACCGCTTTCTCGAATTGACTTCAACACTTATGTAATACCTACTAGAAAGTCAGACCAACTGATACACACATGAATTTTTTTCTTGAAATATATTCTTTAGCACACTATCTGAAATTTCCCGAGGGTAATGTACCTGTATTCTGTTACCAACGGCGTGTACGTTGTTGATTCGTTCATCTTATTCTTCTTCTTTTTCTCCTTCTTCAACCAAGAGATTTAGACCTAAATGTTACTACCACAGAATATCGATTTTTTTATTCATTGTATTTTTTTTTAGTTAAATAAAGACTACTAAGTATCAAAAGAAAAACAGTGATTTGTTTCCTCGGTAAGTGGTACATAATGTAACACGTATTTTAGGTTCGTTCTGGATTTGGTTGTAATAAATAGTACCTATATAATACACTTCTTTTAAACTTATAACAATGAAATTAATTACTTATAACAATGAAATCTGCCCATGACAGACAGGTGGAGTGTCAAATTATTTACACTCAATCTGTTAGTTGCAGGGCTAAAATAAATAGTTCTGTTTCTTGTCACATGGTCAGCCAATTAAATGACTGAATCATTTAAGACCAGAAGAGGTAGAGGTGTAAAAGACACTAATCAGAGTTATCTCCTCTGAAAGTAATGAATTTCATTATACAGCCAGACCCTGTGGTGAATGAAGTGAAGGTGTCATTTGCAGAGTGGAAAATATGTGCTTTTCAGAGGGCCCGGCATGCTGACATGTGTACTTTTCCATTCAGTGAGTGTTGGCAATGGTAAACCACCTCACTCTTCGTTTTACTTAGTAAAACCTCTAGAGGTTCAAACCAGCCTTTCGGCTGATGACCTGAACAACAGACAACAACAACAACAATGAAATTACTTAAAACTATACTCTATTTCACGTTCAAAAAGCAGCACAGCTCTTATGAAAATCCGCTGTGTTATCAGGCGTGCGGAAAACATCGGGCACAACCAATAAAATAACCCCCTCCACCGCCGATACCATCCGAAGGTCACGGGCATAAATATTTCATTTACCACGCTCGAACATGCTCATTTTCAATCAAAAAGTTACTTTCTCTTCCTTCTTCTTCATGTAGCATCTCCATTACGAAGGTGTGCTAGCATCATGGCAATCCTGACCTTGGAAACTGCAGCTCTAAATAGGTCGATGGATGACAAATTAAACCACTCTCGCAGGTTCCGTAGCCAGGAGGTTCTTCTTCTTCCAACCGATCGTTTGCCCACAATCTTTCCCTGGATGACAAGATGAAGGATTTCATATTTCGGACCCCTCAAGACATGGCCGAGGTACACCAGCTTTCTCTTCTTGATTTCGATCATCACTTCCATTCCCTTCTGCATCCTCCTTAGGACTTCCATGTTTGTGACTCTCTCTATCCAAGATATTTTGTGCATCCTTCTGTAAACCCACATCTCAAAGGCCTCAAGTCTTCGTTCACATTGCCTATTGGTAGTCCAGGCCTCTGCACCATAGTACAGCACCGAAAAGATGTAACACCTCAGCACACGAACTCTCAAGTCCAGACTCAGATTGTGGTTGCACAGCATCCTCTTCATTTTCACAAATGCGGTAATTGTATTATATTACGCTATAAATGTTATTATTATACTCTGATATTTAGATAAGATACGCTCGTACAAAGCTGGACGTTTAAATCTCGTCACATTTTTACTTTCTCTTGCCTATATGAATATTATAGGAAGGAAAGTATTGTTTTCATGTCGATTTTTCGAAATCGAGTTTTCATCGGATCTACACGTTTTCAGATCCACTGAACCCAAAAAACATGTTTTTAGCGATTGGTCTGTTGTGTGAGTGTGAACAGAATGTCTCGAGAACTGAACATCGTAGAGTTTGTTGCATTGAATAAAAAGTTTATCCTTGAACGGTTTCCATAGCGACGACACAAATCTAGCGGCGGGGGAATTCTGTAATTCAGTCACAGCTAGACTGCCATAGCCCCAACATGGTGTAGATATTACTGTTGTGTGTGTGTGTGAGTGTATACTATTAGCTTGATTGAAAACATTGTACTGTATTATAACTATAGTGATTTGTTAACATGTTCTTCGGCACCGTTACATTAATTTTTTACATTTCCGGTTTCTTGATCGTAACGCGTTTTTTCCTTATACTATAAGTTAATCGTAGGTTAGAATTTAGTTCAGGTAAATTATGGAAGATGAAAGTAGCAGGGTATGTAAAAAAAACTTGGGGGGCGCAAAATTATCCATAGCCAGACGAGAGAAGTTGTATTAACGTTTTAAAATTTATGACAGATGAGGCAAAACGTGTTCAATCCTTTTGACACAAATTCAGAAACGTTTTTGCCCCAGCTACGGGTATTTCTTTATGCAGCGTTCAAAAAATTTGTAAAAGAAGCAAAAACTAACCCCCATAAAGGGTTCAGTACTCCTCAAAAAAAAATCGTAACACCAAAAAATCTAAAACGACATTGGACAATTCTAATAAAAGTGTTATTCGTGAAACTGTTTACAATTTTCATAGTATTGAAAAATGTGAACACTTTACTGCCGGAACGCTTTACGCGGTCGTTGCTGCCGGTAGTAAAAGAAAAATTAACCTTTCAAGGAAGCCTTTGGTCATTGTGGCGTATAATCAAAGAAATGGGGTTCAAATGGAAAAAACTATTGATAATCCTAAAATGACAGTTGAAAGATCAGAAAATCGGGAACTGAGGTTACGTTATTTTAAAGCCATTGAAGAGTACCGCAAGCAAAACAGACCTATTATTTGCACGGACGAATCCTACGTAAACAGGAGATTACCATGATGATATGAATTATGAAAATTTGGGCGGTTTTAAAAGAGTATGTTGCAAAAAAACATTAATTTCAAATTAGATGACGCTATACATTTAATTAAAGAACGTGCAGATTCAATGACGAATGATGAATGGAAATTAAGATGCGATCATTTGAAGAAAATAGAGAAATAATTATATCTGTGTTGGGAACCCTTAATTGACCCACTGACAATATAATTATCAATTTAAATGATGATAGCGATGATAGTGATTTAAGTGATGAAAACAACGAGATGAGATAAGTGAAGATGAGTTATCGAGTATTGAAACAAGATTAAATTTGTTAAGTAGCAGTTGAGTTTAATGTTTTTGTGGTAGTATAGTAGTTACCTAGCCGCTTCTCCTCTTTCGCTGTTGGTGCCTACTACTAATACGCTCGCTTCCCTTTCAAACTTTTTGTGGTTTCTAACAAACTATACGCACTTCAAACTTGAAACGTGTTACATACCACTACCGGACCCGACACGAACATTTTCATCAACATTGGTCAATTACGTAAAAAAATATTTTAATGAATAATTTAAGTATTTTGCAGGTTTACCGAGCAAAATTATCATAATACCAAGAACGAATATTTTTCGTAATTATATACTTCTCGTTTTAGTGCAAAGGGAATTTCAGTTTTTTTTAAATATCTGCATACTGTTTTTAGTATTCTCAAAACTGTTCAGCTTTTGTTGGTTCAGCTTTCTAACAAACTGTTGATGGGAAATTTGCATTTTGTCTACATTTTGTTTTTGATTTGTGCCTATTTTTTGATGTGTTCCCGGAAATTAAGATTTTTAACATTTGTACATTTTTCTCGGAAACCATTAAACCTACCATGTAAAAATTTTTACTAGTTATTCTTCTTGTACATGCGCTTACACTGGCATTTTTATTGATTCCTCAGATACTTCTGAAAATAATAATATGAAAAAACACGTAGAAAGAAATTTGTAAAAATTCTATGTTATTCGTTATTTTATTTTTAATTTTATGGTTTTACAGATTAAATTGAAAAAATCCCTGCTTCTAGAAAAACCCAACATCGATAAGTGTGTAAAGTTTCATTTTCTTATCTCTAACCAATCCTATGAAAAATGTACCTAAAAGTTGCAAATTTAATATTGGGGGGGATACAAAGTACAGTCTCCTCTTAAAACTATAGCTACTCTATTTCACGTTTAAAATGCAGCACAGCTCTTAAGAAAATCCGTTGTGGCACAGCCAATGAAATAATCCTTCTCCGCTGACACCATCCGAAGTTCACCGGCAAAAATATTTAGTTTCGCTTACCACGATTTAATAGTCTATGCTCATTTTCAATCAAAAAATTACTTTCTCTTCCTAATGAATTGTATTATATTACGCTATAAATGTTATTGCTATACTCTGATATTTAGATAAGATACATAGCTTAGAGCTTCCTGATCGATAAAGGCTATTTTGCAACTTTAAGTCTCTTTTTAATTAAGTGAGTTAAGCAATTTAAACTGTGACGATGTCGCATGTTTTAGTTTATCGGGTGCATAGCACTTTTATTTTTTCCAAGTCCTCTGGATGGTGTATTTTTTGGGCTAGAAGAATGATTCAACTTTTATATTTTATAGAAAATAACTTAAAGAATAACATTCGATTCCAAAAACATTAAAAATTCAGAATATTCAAAATTTTTATTTTTTTACTGTATTTCATATATTTGTTTTCATTCGACAGGTAGCGAATGAATCATATATTATATTTCCAATTACTCTGCGTACCGCACTCACGTATTACTGTCGCTTATCTTAGCCGTATATCAAGTGTCTTTTTCTTTTCCATCGGTAATCTTCTATGCATTTTATTCAATTCTGTTAAATCGCAGGGACAAACATTTAAAACGGTGGGCATCGATTTGAGACAAAAGTGCTTCCTTCACTCATGGACAACTTTATGTCGGACTTTCTAGAGCTGGTAGTGCAGAAAACAATTTATTTTGCTGCCAGAGGGCAACAAAATCACAAAAATATTGTATATGGAGAGGTTTTAAAATATATAATTTAATGTGGCCTACATTAGCGAGAGGGGGAAGCGGGTACGTGGAAGTAAAAGGTAGAACCATGTATCCTGTTAATTTTTTGTTTTTTTTTTGCACGCGAACTTTATACCAGTCGATAAATGGTCCTTGCGAAATGCATCCTCTTTCTCACCGTTCGTGAGGTTTTCCTTTTTATTGTGAACAACCCTTTTAGTTGTGAGGAAATAAAAACCGCTAATGTAAGTACCGTATAAAAAGGAAGGTAATTTTTGTTCATTGTTACCTTTACCTAACTTAGATACAGGTATCCTACTATACCGGTTTTATCTTCACCCTGTTTACTTACATTGGGTTATATTTAGATTTATGACATCGTCACCTTATTCAATGCTTGTTTATGACAGTGTTTTTAAAACATAAAAAACTGATGTATTTTTTTATGTTTTTTTTATATATATCCCTAATTTGTGTACGTTGCAATTTGTTCAATTCAGAACAATAAGCAACCCCATGACCTAATGAGATAAGGATGATGTGTATGACGTGTAAATGAGGTGTAGTCTTGTACAGACCCAGGCCGACCATTCCTGAGAGAGTATGGTTAATTGAACCCCAACCATCAAAGTACACCGGTAACCACTGTCTAGCATTCAAATCCGTAAAAAAGGTAACTACCTTTACTAGGATTTGAACCAGGAACCTTCGTCTCCGAAAATCAACTGTTAAAAAGCTGATTTTGGCGACGACTTTACCTCTAGACCAACCCGGTATCTTGAAAACTAAACAAAATAATAAATGTCGGCCGCATTGGCGCAGTTGGTAACGTGCTCGCCTGTCATCATGCGGTCTTGGGTTCGAATCCCACTCAGGCACGGCATATTTTCATGCGTTACAAAAAATCATTTCATCCTCCATTGTAAACAGTTACACCCCAACGTCGTCACTAATGACCGTTGTAGTTGATACGACGTTAAAAAAAAAAAAAAAGTTGAACTTGATTTCAAATGCAAATATCATATTATTTTCAGCGTTACTGCCGTTCATTTTACCGATTTAATATAAAATCATGTGGAAGTAAAGATTGAATTATATTAGAAAATAATGAAGGGGGATAAATCCTTAGCCAATGTCTCATTTCAAGTCGCATTAGAGTGAAATAGCTGGAAATATGTCAGTATCAATAATATATAAATGATTGGATAAAAGGAAAAGAGCTTGGAAAAATAAATTAAAAAAAAAATGGGAAGAATTATTAGAGGCAAGAACAAGGGCGAGGCTTTATTTTAGAACGGGATAAAGGGAGAATAATCTGCTTTCGGGGTTTATTGACAAACTGGTGGTGGAGTTTGGCTAGTTTGTGTTGTTTGACTGGAGCAAACCTACTGCAGGCCTATACGAGTATGTTCAGGCAGGCACAAGTTTAGTTTCACTCAGTAGCCCCACAATATAGCTACAGCCTACAATAGTCCAGTTTCGGATTATGAGAAAATTCTATCAGAGGAAAACTTCATTGTTTCTGATCCTTTTCTCTCTTTGATGAAAAACATTACATTTGAACCCTCCTACACAAATCTAAAAGGAAAAATATATATTTTTATTTTTATTAGGTTTCCATTCGTTTATTACTATTATTGTAATATAGTTAAACCCCGATTATTCGAAACCTGCTTAACCGTAACCTGTTTTAAAGGAGGCATTCTACCTAGGAATTAATTTTTTTTTTAAATCCCTAATGTGTGTTCGTTGCAGATTGTTCAATTCAGAACAATAAGCAACCCCATAACTTAATGAAATGAGGATGACGTGTTAATTAGGTGTAGTCTTGTAAAGACTCAGGTCGACCATTCCTGAGAGAGTATAGTTAATTGAACCCCAACCATCAAAGTACACCGGTAACCGCCGTCTAACATTCAAATCCGTATAAAAGTAACTACCTGTACTAGGATTTTAACAAGGAACCTTCGTCTTCGAAAATCAGCTGTTAAACAGCTGATTCTGGCGACGATTTTACCTCTAGACCAACCCGGTGGGTTAGGAATTAATAAACAATTTTGTTTATTTATTTGTTTATTTTGGGGCCAAATCCGGTCCCCAGACTCTGTCTTTGTATTGTAAAGTTAGTCTGAAAATTAATAAAAACTATAATTGCGATCGGTTTCTAAGACTAGACTTGGTTTCGTACATAATAAACAACACATTTCTATTACAGATAATATCTTCCGAATGAAAACAAAACTTTTATTTTTTTTCTGCAATTTGAAGCTTGTTCATTTTCCTACTTAATTTACCTTTTATACGTTGGGTTACCCAACTGTTTATGTACAAAATGAGTTGGAATAGCGCAGTGCAAACCACATTGTCTGTAAAAATTTTAGTATATCATCAATTGCTTATTTCCGAAAATTGTGACTTTGTTCTTTTGTAAACACTAAAAAAATCATAACATTAGTTGTAATTAAGATAATTTTTTTAAATTTCTGATGTGTGTACGTTGCAATCCGTTCAATTCAGAACAATAAGCAACCTCATGACCCAATAAGATGAAGATGATGTGTATGACGTGTAAATGAGGAGACTTATTCCCGTACGTCACTAAAGGTAGGCAGCACAATGTTCTACTTCATTGTTTTTGTAAACACACGTTCTTGGATTGTTTGATATCTCATTTACTTTACGTGTTGTGTTTTTAGTACGACGTGTTTAAGTGCTAGTGACGATTTTTGTGATGTGTGATATTTGGGAGAAAAGATGCAACGTGAAATATTGCGTAAGACTAAGGAAAAGTTTCAGAGAAATATTTCAACTTTTGAGATGATTGTCTGAGTCGTAAGCAATGTTTTGAATGGTTTTCTCGATTTAAAAGTGGTCCCCAGTCAGTTGAATTCCTCGAGTTGAATTGTGCATTTTTAATTTTTTTTTTTTTAAATTTTAGGAAGTTTTTTTATCAAAGGAATTGTGCATTTTGAATTTTTTCGTCAAGATGAAACAGTGAATCTTGTGTACTATGAAGGCGTTTTAAAACGGATACGTGAACAAATTCGCTAAAAGCGACCAGAAATGTGGCGAGATAACTCTTGGTTCCTCCATCACCACAATGCGCCCGCACAATCAGCTTTGTCAATTCGTCAGTTTTGTGCCAAAAATCAGATTACTGTCCTCCCCCGTCCTCTGTGCATACCAGATCTGGGTCCTCTTGATACTTTTTATTTCCGAAATTAAATCGGTTATAAACGGACGCTGTTTCGAGGCTGTTGACGACAGTAAAGAAAATTTTTCATAGACCTTGAAGCACATCTCAAACGAAGCTATCCAGTACTGCTTTACGAATTGGAAACATCGCTGGGAAATATGTGTGAATAGGGGACATAAGTGAATGCCGTGGCCAAGCGTAACGTGGTGACGCTGCGTTGGGTGCCGGGGCACCAGGGAGTGCCTGGAAATGAGAGAGCGGATGCCTTAGCAAAGAAAGGTGCAGCCTCTCACGTCATAGGCCCAGAGTCATTCTGTGGAATTGGTGAAGGCTATTATAGAGGTATAGTTAGGGCCTGGGAAGAGGAGGCTAAAACCTCCTATTGGGAGAAGGTGCTAGGCTGTGAACAGGCAAAGAAATTCATTGCCTATTCCAGCAGAAAGGCTGGGATATATAATAGACTAGGAAGACAGGACTTGAGGAGGGTAGTGGGCCTGATGACTGGTCATTGTAATCTTGGGTATCATTTATCCAAGATAGGAGTTGCTGAAGAGAGCCTGTGTAGATTCTGTCATGAGGCAGAAGAGAAGGCTGAGCATATTTTATGCAGTTGCAAAGTGGTTGGCTGCAAAAGAAGAGCGCTGATGGGTAAGGACGTGTTAACACCTTCTCAGGTAAGTGCACTAGATCCTAGGCAGATCCTGCGCTTTAGTGAAAGTGTGGGTCTTGCATAAATAAGGAGTAGGGGCAATCACAAAAGATCTTTTAGGTCGCGGTGAGGAGGGGCTGCAGAAGCCTGAACGCCCTGGTTGTAAAGAAGGAAGAGGGGACATAAGTACTTTGAAGGGCACAAGGACGAATAATATGTATAACTTTTTTTTTAACTTTTATTTGTTATCAGGAACTTAACATTATTGACAACTACCCAATTTGATCGCTGCTTTTCGCTGTATTTTTTGAATGGATTTGGCGTGAGTTTGAACAGGGACTCCCAGTAGAGTTTGTTCATGGATGGTTGTCAGCTGGTCACCATACGAAGTCGCTTGCCCAAGCGGTGTTACTTAACAAATAATAGCGAGCTACTACCAGCTGAGTGGCTGGGCTGACCCGAAGGCCATGTATAAAATTAATAATTTTATTTCTAATTTTTGTACGTTGCTATCTGTTCAATTTAACAACCCCATGGCCCAATGAGATGAGGATGATGTGTATGACGTGTAAATGAGATGTAGTCTTGTACAGACCCAGGCCGACCATTCCTGAGAGTGTATGGTTAATTGATCCCCAACCATCAAAGTACACCGGTAACCACTGTCTAGTATTCAAATCCGAATAAAAGTAACTACCTTTACTAGGATTTGAACCAGGAACCTTCGTCTCCGAAAATCAGCTGTTAAACAGCTGATTTTGGTGACGACTTTACCTCTAGACTAACCCGGTGGGTCAAAATTAATAATAAAGATCGAAAACCAAAAGTTCGGTTATTTTTTGAACAGACCTTGTATGCATCTATGGTAATAGAAAGTAAAAGCTAGCCATAAAAAAAAGAAATTCAGAAGAAAACAAGAAATAATAGATAAGTATTATATTTTGAAAAGTTTTAAAGTGGGCTTTCATTTTTAGTAAATTAATTTTTGAATCTTAATTTCAAGAATAAAAGATGAGTGATTTTAGCTACGTTGTGGATGTATTAAGATATGTATTCAAGAGTGATATTAGTTGCAATTTCTTTATACCTTATCCATTTTTTATTTTTCTTCTTTAATTTTTAATAACGAATCTTATAAGCTGTGTCGTTCGTTGTTGCCCGTACCTACTTCTTTTTAATATCTTCTTTCTTCCGACTGAAGGACCGGCATCGAACTTCCAAGAAAAACCCTTAATTAAAACTTTCGTCTCTTTCTTTTTTTAATTTTTACGTAACCTTATTTGCATCACGTTTTACTAGAGCTGTAAATATTTAAAGTTAACCCTTTTTTAAAACGTTAATAATTTAAAGTAAAAATTTTATTTAGGTGTTAAAAATATATGTCAGTGTTATAAATTTATTAATGAGAAAATGTGTTAATTTTTAATGAATTCATAATTTATAAGTTTTGGTTTTTTTCATTTTCTGTTGCCTTATATGAATATGTAGGGGGAAAATTAGGGGATTGTTTTCAGGTGTGTACCGTTGTAAAGTACAAATTGTACTAACAATGGAAGTTATAGTAATTCGTAATTACTGTTACTTCCAGAACTAAAGTAAAACCCCTCAACTGGTGTATAGGGAAACCCCTACTGTTAGAAGTAATTACATTAGAGTAGTAGTTGGGCAATCAGTTGAAAATATAGTCAACTGTCAATCTTTTGATTCGTGTTAGTGGTCATTAGGCGGGTGTATTTCCCCCTCTGTGTTTTTGGGCATTTTTTCCACCTGACAACTTACAGCCAATCATTGGGGTGGTTCTCCTTCCTTTCGATCCTCCAGCTTTGTTGAACGGGGTTAATAGGAGAAAGAGAGGCTTGTCGACCAGAGGTTTCCTGATTTCGGATATCTGAGATTAAAATGAGTTCCATTAGAAATTCAGCTTGGAACACGTTGTAAAAGAAGGAGAAATTATTTGAAGAGGTGATCAGGAGAACGAGGAGGAGAAAAAGAAAGAGGAGAGATATTTAGTTTGAGGTAAATTCATTTCGTATATGTTAAGGGGTGAAGTATTAAAGAAACGAAGAGGTAGAAGTGTAAAAGTCATTAGTTACAGTTGTTTCCTCTTGTTGTTGTTGTTGTTTAGGTCAACAGCCGAAAGGCTGGTTTGAACCTGCAGAGGTTTTACTAAGTAAAACAAGGAGTGAGGTGGTTTACCATTGCCACAACTCACTGAATGGAAAAGTACAGTTATCAGCATGCCGGGTCCTCTGAAAAGCATATATTTTCCACTCTGCAAATGACACCTTCACTTCATTCACCACAGGGTCTGGCTGTATAATAAAATTCATTACTTTCAGAGGAGATAACTCTGATTAGTGTCACAGTACACCTCTACCTCTTCTGTTCTTAAATGATTCAGTCATTTAATTGGCTGACCATGTGATAAAAAACAGAACTATTTATTTTAGCCCTGCAACGAACAGATTCAGTGTAAATAATTTGTTACTCCACCTGTCTGTTATGGGCAGTGTTTCCTCTTAGAGTAATGAATTTCATTATACAGCCAGAACCTGCGGTGAATCAAGTGAAGACTTCATTTGTAGGATGGAAATTAGAATACTTTTCAATACAATGAAATTGCTTTTCAAGGCTTGCTAATAAGGCAAGCCTTATTGTAAAGCCTTATTGCAAGCCTATTGTAATTGTAAATTGTAAACCAAATCACTTTTCGTTTTACTTCTGTATAGGTTCAAACCAGCCTTTCGGCTGATGACTTAAAAAAAATCGTATTTGTTTTTTCTTAAATTTAATAGGCTGTTTAAATTAATTCAGTAAGGAGTTTGTTGTTTAGGCCAACAGCCGAAAGGCTGGTTTGAACCTCTAGAGGTTTTACTAAGTAAAAACGAGGAGTAAGGTGGTTTACCATTGCCTTCCTCACTGAGTTGAAAGAGTATGCTTATCAGCATGCCAGGCCCTCCGAAAAGCACTCACTTTCCACCCTGCAAATGACACCTTCACTTCATTCACCACAGGGTCTGGCTGCATAGTGAAATTCATTACTCTCAGAGGAGATAACTCTGACTAGTGTCTTTTACACCTCTACCTCTTCTGTTCTTAAATAGTTCAGTCATATAAGTGGCTGACTATGTGATAAGAAACAGAACTATTTTTTTTTAGCCCTGGACCAAACAGATCGAGTGCAATAAAATAACGCTCCACCTGCCCGTTTTGGGCATAGTAAGGAGTTTATGGGAATTTGTAACTACGGTTTGTGTCGGTATAATTTGTTATTTAAATTGCTAGTAAGAAACTTTAAATTAATTGAAATAATTAGTCTGATCTGGAAGAGGCGTTCCTTTTCTCTTGTAATTTATTTCTAAGTTAAGAATTAATACGTTCTGTTTTATTTCAATTTCAGTTGGAAATGTATTCATTCTATTTATGTAGTAGACTTACAACCCAAGAATTAGTCGCATGTTTTGCCTTAAGTTGGTGTATTTCTTTTTTCTTACCGGTTTTACTTTCTCTATCGGCAAAAATTATATAAACTCATCGACCCGAATACTTATTGTAGTAAGTAATCAGTGAGTCAATTTAATAAACAAAATTTAGTGTGAAACACTCACACGACTTTCTCTTACTAATGTGAATAATGAAACATATAACCTATGTCTAATCATGAGTGAATGACGCAAAATTAAAATTAATCTGTGTAGAAATACGGAAAATCATTAATTGCATCTAAACTTGGTTATATAGAGAAAAATGCTTAACATAAAGTTTTTTTTTAAATTCCTAGAACTTTGATTATAAATGCACTTAGTCGTAAAATACGTACTAAGGCAAGGCTGCAATATTAAAAAAATCGCACATTTTAACGATTTTGATTTAAGAAAACAGAAAATTATCATTTACCGCTAAACTAATCGTTGTCCCTCCAAAAAAATGTATGAAATAAAACTTGTAGGTTTCTATATGTTCTACAATTTTAATTATACTATTTTGGAGTTGAATGCTTATTAAAGCCACAATGTTAAGAAACCCATTTCTTTTTACGAGAGTACAACCTCCCCCAACACTTTCAGCAGACATAGCGCTTACCGTATCTGGTAAAGAATCCAAAATGTATAGGGTGATTCAAAAAGAGCGCCGGTTTTGATATATCAAATTAAGAGATTTATTTTATTGAAAAACTGAAAATAAATACATCAACAAGTTCATCTTACCTTCCGATTTCATGTATGGAAAATGATGTCATGCATGTGTCCTCCTCTACTGTGCTGGCACGCATCAACTCTGTCCATGAAATTGGATATTACTGCACGACAAGTTTCGACTTCCATTTGCCCGATAACCCGTCGAATTTCCTCCTTCAAGTCATTGATGTTTCGGGGTTTATTGGCATACACCAATGACTTCAGATGACCCCAAAGATGAAAGTCACAAGGCGTCAAGTCACACGACCTTGGTGGCCATTGATGGTCGGAATTACGAGAAATGATGCGATCCTGGAACCGTTCACGGAGCAACAACATTGTTTCTCGTGCAGCGTGACAGGTGGCACCATCCTGCTGAAACCACAACTCGTCAATGTCCATTCCATCCAAATGACGCCACAAAAACTCCCTAATCATCGTACGGTATCGGTAACAGCCACACTGTCACGAACCAACGCAACGTTCTGCTCAGTTCGGCCAGAACGACGACGTCCAGAACTTTTAAGGTCGACTGTTGAACCCGTCTCAAGAAACTTTTTCATGAGCCTACGAACTGTTGATTCATTCGGTGCATCATTACGTCCTAGATTATCGCGAAGTCGCCTGACAGTAGCCGCATAACTCTCTCCACTCTGGTAAAATGTTTTGACGATTAACACTCGTTGTGCAATAGTAAACTTCTCCATGGTTAGACACAGATTGCGAGAGTACTACACTGCGAACAAGAGAAACTATAACTGAATCGTCAATCGGAATGTTCTCTGAAATAGAAATGAGGTCTAACAATGTTGCCAACCGATAAACAAAAATTTACCAGCCGTTTAAAAACCGGCGCTCTTTTTGAATCACCCGTTAGTAAATAATCGTAGGAGCCTTTTTTAGAAAAAGGCAAAAAGTGAAAAATCACACGAATAAACTACCTTTCCCGGTTGACTGATTCTGAAGAAAATGTTTGTGTCTGGTTCTCTAGTGGTACTTAACTTAAATTTCAAGTTTCAACTTCGTATGATGTTTCGTTCTTTAAATAATTTGTTCACACGTATTCACAGATCAATCGCTAACATGGTTTTTGGGTTCAGGGATTCTGAAAACGTCTAAATCCGGTGAAAACTCTATTTTAAAAAATGGACATGAGAAATTGCTTTTCTTTTTTTGTTTAGGTCATCAGTTACTAAGTAAAACGAGGGGTTAGTAGGTTTACCATTGCCTTACTGAGTGGAAAAGTATTCTTATTAGCATGCCGGGCCCTCTGTAAATTATACCTTCACTTCATTCACCGCAGGGTCTGGGTGTATAATGAAATTCTTTACTCCCAGAGGAGATAACTCTGACTAGTGTCTTTTATACAAATAAAATTTTTTTAATTCGTTAAAACTCATTCAGTTTCTTTTTATTTTAAATCTTCACATTTTATTCATTTTTCTGTAGTAGTGTCGTTATAAATAAGTTTTCTATCCGTGTACTATAAGTTTATCGTGTCGACCGTTTGAAAGCAGCGGAAAACCATTTCCAAGTGCGGAACGGAATGTTATTTTAAATGTTATTAAAGAAGAAGCAAAAGATAAACTACTTAATATACTACACAGTTGGATGTTTTTAGAAATGTACGTACTATGCTAGCAGCAGCGCATTGCCCTCACTGAGTCCCGGGTTCTTCTCGTTATTACATATCAGTAATTAGCTTGACAGGCTTGATTAGTAAGACAGGGATGTATACTCTCACCAATCCTGTTCAACCTATATTCAGAAGACATCATGAACAGAGCACTGTCAGAGCAAGATATAGGTATTAGAATAAATGGCACTCCAATAAACAACTTAAGGTATGCTGATGACACGGTTATAATGGCAGAAACTCCAGAGGATCTTCAGATACTAATTAACAGAATAGTAGAATCCAGTGAAGAATACGGACTAACACTTAACATCAACAAAACAAAAATAATGGTGGTATCTAAATCACCACAAACCTTTCCTGACATAACTATACATGGTCAAAAAGTTGAAAGGGTGAGAAAGTATAACTACCTAGGAACTGTTATCAACGAACATAATGATAGTTCTGAAGAAATCAGGATCAGGGTGGAAAAAGCTAGAGTCATATTTACTAAAATGAAAAAGGTGTTCTGTGGAAGAGATCTAAGCCTTGAGCTTAAAATTCGCCTTGTGAGATGCTACGTGCTCTCAGTTCTTTTCTATGGAATGGAGGCGTGGACATTGAAAAAGATCGATACCAAGAGGGTAGAGGCATTCGAAATGTGGATGTATCGTAGGATACTGAGAGTATCGTGGACAGAGAGAGTGACTAACGTGGAGGTTTTGAGAAGGATGCAAAAGGAGAAAGAATTGATACTAACGATTAAGAAGCGCAAATTGCAGTATTTGGGACATGTTGTGAGGGGAGATAAATACCAGTTGTTGCAACTTATTGTCCAGGGAAAAATAATTGGCACAAGATCTATAGGCAGAAGAAGGAATTCATGGTTGAAGAACTTAAGAGAATGGTTCAATTGCAACAACTGCCAACTGTTTAGATCTGCAGTATCAAGAATACGCATAGCTTTGATGATAGCCAAACTTCGGAACGAAGACGGCACCTAAAGAAGAAGAATTAGCTTGGCTTACAATATGTTAAGAAGTATAACTATATTTGTATCTCTAGAATTAGCAGATTGAGTGCAAATAATTTAACACTCTACCTGCCTGTTGTGGCAATTTCCTGCCCTATATAAATGTATTTATATATGGCAAGAGAAGTATGAACATCATCAACAACAGTCAAGGATTAGGTTCAATGGCCTGTTCCGGCATCCATCTCTTTTTAGGTCTTCCTAAGCCTCTCTTCTCTTTAGGTTTATATATCCATGTTGATATGCAAAGTAAATGGTTGGACCAGTTTCTTTTATATATTCTTAACGTGTCACACAGTGATTGAACATTTAACTCGGCGTGTATAGCTTCGTAACGTACTCTATCTAACCGGGTACAACCTTTGACTCCCCGCAAAAATCTCATTTCAGCAGCCTGGATACGAGATTCATTCCTCTGTAATAACACCCATATGTTATGGGTGGTACAGTCATTGCTGTATAAAATTTTGTTTTGATGTCCTTGGACACCCTAAAGAAAGTAAAATCTAAAAATCTTATCCGTAAGCTATGAACTGTTAGGGTACGTACCATTGATCTTGATCGAATGGGCACTGGACCATTGTTACATTCTCTTTTATAGATTCAGTAGATTCCACTTCAAAATTTTATTTGTTGGTTTTTAAAATCGTTAACATATATCATTTCGTTTCATAATTCATCCATGTTTTGATGTTATCTCATTCTCTTTTATAAAAATCCATTTTACTTGAAATTATTTATTTAGGGGACAGTGGATCCCTATCTTACTCAATGTTAACAAAGGTACATGTTTCTCAGGAACCGATTGTGATAGAATCCTAATTTTTTTCTTATATTAAACATCAGTTCCTTTTACACAATTTAAATGTATAACTTTTTGTTCCGATAGGAAATATAGTTTTGGTAATTTTTCAAAAAAAAAAAATATGATTTTTGAAGTTAACATTTTTCAAAAAAAAGTTTTCTCCAAAACTATTAAATATTTTTGAAAACTATACGTTCAGTTGAATGAGCGTAACAACCTCTACATTGTTGTATCTTTTATGGGAGCTGAGAAACGTGCACCTGAATATGAAAAATCTGGTGTGAAACACTCACACAACTTTCTCTTGCCAATGCAAATAATTAACAATATGATTTAACATTAGTAATAAAATATTAGAAATAAACAAAAAACTAACCTCAATAAACATAACCTTATTTTAATCATGAGTGAAACACTCAAAATTAAAATCAACCTCAGTCTGGCTTAAAAATACGGAAAATCACTATTTCACGCTAAACTAGGCTCTGTAGAGAAAAATACGTTAAATAAAAGTTGTAGATCTTTAAATTTCCTATAAATTTGGTTATATACACTTTTGTCGTAAAATGCATACTAAGGCCAAAATCTTAAAAAAATCGATTTTTCACACGTTTTCGTGGGAAAAAATCAGAAAATCGCTAATTACTGCTAAACTAAGCGTCATACAAAAAAATGTTTGAAACAGAAGTTGTAGGTTTTTAAATTCTCTACAACTTTTATTATATAAGTTTTTGCGCTAAAATTTATATTAAAGCCGTAATCTTAAAAACACAACGTTTTTACGTGAAAACAGCCTCACCGAGAATTTCAGCAAACATGGCGCCTACCCTATCTTGTAGAGAATAAAAAATTGAGTAAAATAGGCGATTTTAAAAAAAATCGTAGGACCAGTTTTTGAGAAAATCGCAAAAAACTGAAAAATTATACGAATAAACTACTACTTCCGGTTGACCGATTTTGATGAAAATGTTCGTGTCGCGTCCGGTAGTGGTATGTAACTTAAGTTTCAAGTTCGTACGATGTTCCGTTCTTGAGATATTCTGTTCACACACACACACACACACACACACACATACACACACAGACCAATCGCTAAAAACATGTTTTTTGGGTTCAGGGGGTCTGAAAACGTATAGATCCGGTGAAAAATCGACATGAAAACAATACTTTCCTTCCTATATATTCATATAGGCAAGAGAAAGTAAAAATAAAGTTTTGAGAAAAACTTAGTTAAAGTTGTCCAATAAAATTAACTTTCTTACTAAACATACGATAACAAAATAAATCATAAAAACATTTCTACACTATCTACAAATCTGATAAATATATCAATTTAAAGCGGGATTTCAAATAATATTTTAAGGTTAAAAACAGAAAATTGAAAATTTTCATGATTATCCAATCCATAGTCCCCTTAAATTATCTATTCCTTTTTTTTTGAATGATTTCACTTAAATCATCTGGCTTCTGGATTATTATTATAATTATTAAATATTTTTGAATTTTGTTTGGTTTCATATATTTAATTTCTGTTATGGAATATTAAGATATTAAATGTAAATTGTCCATCTTGTTTAATGATTAATTATTTAAAATATTTCTTTTAAAAATCCAACAATTAACTATTTGATCTACGATGTTATGTAGAATAGACTGCTATTCTACAAGTTCTAGGTGAAATTTTTCGCTAGCCGTAACTCGCTAACTAAGCGTTTTTAGGTATATGTTTTTATGAAGTTTTTTTTCTTATTTTTAGCTATAGAATGAGATCCCAAGAGGATTGCCGTATAGTTTTGAATCACCCTGTATATTCATATAGGCAGAGAAAGTAAAAAGAACGGATTGACAAGATTCAACGGATTGAAGCAATATACCTTGAAAAACTTAGGTACAAACGAAAAAAAAATATGTACGTACTTTAAAATACAACAAAATTTAGATTTAGGTTAGTATTTTTGAGAAACTTTTTCCGCACGCCCGACCATTTATTTAGTGTTATACATTGTGAGGAAGGCGATAAATTTGTTGCGTGTGAAAGGAGCCTCAGTTTAGAGTACAAGGGATGATTCATAACGTTGCAGTCTAACCCCCCCCCCCATGTCTTAACTAATTAAATTTCGTCCGAGAAACTTGTTAGAGGGCAACAGGTATTGTTTTCTTCTTTTTCACTCCCTTCGTTTTCTCTCTCGCTTTCTTTAGGTTTATTTATCTCACTTTTCCTTCGTCTCTTTCACCCTTTTTTTAAACTTTTCTTCGTTTTCCCTTTCTTCATTCTTAGGCTGTATTTCTATGTAGAATTTTAATTTGTTTTGTTACCGCAAGCTACGTTAATTTTTTTGGTTTTTTTACACGTTTTTCCTCTTTGTTTTGTTACCAAGTTCTATAAATTCTCCATTCCTCGTGTTTTTTTAATCAGTTTTTTTTGTTTATAAATATTTTTAATACCTACTTAAAATATTGGAAAAAATATTTTGAGTTCTTTTGAGTTTTCTTTTTTTTCTGTAGTACTTTCTGAATAAAGATAATTTATTTTTGCATAATTAAGTAAGTATTAGCCTTTAAAGAAAAAATACCTATTAATTAAATTTTATATCGTTTACAGATTTTTTCTTTTGACTTCATTTTAAGTTACTAAACTTTTTTCTTTTTGTAAGTAATTTTAGGTTATATTTTTGTTTCATTATGTAAATTCATTAAGGATTGTATTTTTCTTATTAATTTATAAATATTTTTATACCGTTTGATATTATTTGTATCTCATTATCTGTTAGAAGATTTTTCATTTAGTTTTTTCTAATTATAATTTCATTGTTTTATTTTATTTGTTTTTATATTTTCATTTTCCCGCAAGCATCCGTGTAAATGGCCGGCTAATCACGTGACCTTTTCTCCCACACTTGCGCCAGTAAAATCAAACATAATTCGAACCCAAGACCGCATTATGAGAGGTGAGCACGTTACCAACTACGCCAATATGGCCGGAATGGTTGGGGTTCAATTAACCATACTTTTTCAGGAATGGTCGGCCTGAGTCTGTACAAGACTGCACCTCATTTACACATAATCCTCTTCTCATTTGATCATGGGGTTCCTTATTGTTCTGAATTGAACAGATTGCAACGTACACACATTAGGGATTAAAAAAAAAACAACAAATATATCATGTATTTAAATACTTTTATAATTATTGTAGTTACCTTTTAATCAGCGTGTACACATTTGTGAGTGATGCGCATGATCAGTGAAGTCGTTATTTGTTGACAGTAGGAGTAAACTAAGGACGGCTGGACTTTAATCATTGATACAACAGCCACTTTAGTGTAAATTTCTGAACAAAGTCCAAAAACTGGTTGTTTTACAACAATGTTGGGATGTGAAAGGGGTCTCTGTTACAATTTATTGGCTGTATTCAACCGACCCCACCCCCACCCTAACTCCGTTAACCTCCTCCACTAACTTATTTTCATTCTCACTGTGTTTGAAACGCTTTTCTAAAATACTACAACGGTTTTCATTGGCCACATAAAGTTTGTAACAAATTTAAAGCGGTTTATAAAAGGTCTAAGATATGCGAATAGTAAACAGGCCCCTGCATCGCTTAAAACTACGCCTAGACGGTACCGTTAAATTTATTGCGTTCTTAAGTTTTATGTGTACGTATATACGTATTTTGTTTTTGTATTTTTACAGTTTATTTATTTCTATTTTAACATTTTTGTTTTATTGCTTTTTCAAGTCCGTATGACCAAAGTCTCGTGCTCTTTACTTTCTGCTGTTCTTAATACTAATTTATGACGTATTTCCTATTTTTATGTTCTCTCGCCCTATCTTTATAGCATTTAGTGAGGAAGTATTACGTATCGTTACTCCTGAAGCCAAAATCTTGTTTTTTTTTTTATTAGGTTGTCGTGTCATAATTATTTACACCCGAGTTTGAACCCTTGCATCTCAAAATCGATGAATCGGATTTCAACATACTTTACATAAAAATTTAGATTATTTTATTCTGCGTTGACTTAAAATAGCCCTATATTTTAAATTCTGCCCATAACAGAAAGGTGGAGTGTCAGATTATTTGCACTCAATCTGTTAGTTGTAGGGCTAGTTAGCCCGTGAGTTCCGTCGATGCGAGCTTATTTTCGTGAGGAATACTACTGTCTGTCTGTAACTTGATGGCCCCTTGCATCCTTGTAACTTCTACACGGTTCGTCAAATTTAAATAATTCTTTCACTAAAAATTAATTCAAAAGTTTCTCGCATGCTGACTTTTTTATGTTGTGTTTAGCGATTTTACAAAATTTATTTATGAAAATACCTTGTAACTTGAAAAGTATTGATTTTCTGTTAAATTTTATTGCATCATCGATTTTCATAATTATTACAGAACAAGCCTGCCAAATTTTACGTTAATCCGTGGAATAGTTGTTGAACAATGACGATGTATTTGAAAAAAATACGGGGTTTTCTTCAAAAACAAAACTTACTAATTTATACATTATCTAATTAGGCGTGTGTTTTTCGAAATAATTTTATAGAACAAGAAACATGCGAAATACTTTGTTTTATAAAAATACGTCATTTCTGAAAAGTTTCAGTGACCTAAAAAAAAACAAGATATGTTTTCTTAAATGGTTTTACAATCCGCATATTGCTCCCCTCTGCGAGGGGCCATCAAGTTACAGACTGACAGTAGTTTTACGGTAATTTCAAAATTTTATTGTATTTTTAGGCTTTTCATATCTCATTATTTTAAGTAAAGTTATGTTAAATTGCAATAGAATTTTAAAAAATTCAGTATCTTTAAATAATTTTATTACTCCTTACTTATTTAGTGTGACGGGTCACGAACTGAATTTTATTATTTAAGTGTTTGTGGTGGTTATATTATGAGTTACACGCTTGATATATGTCTTATGCTTTCGGGTTGGCCGATGTAAATTGGATAGATAGTATACTATCCTCCATTCGCATGATAGGCGCAATCGTCAACTTATAGCGTTACCAGTACGAGATTATGAAACACCAAGATTCGAGTTAAGGAAATTTTGTTTTGTCACTGTTTTTTTACTTTCTCTTGCCTATATGAATATATAGGAAGGAAAGTATTGTTTTCATGTCGATTTTTCGAAATCGAGTTTTCACCGGATCTATACGTTTTCAGACCCCCTGAACCCAAAAAACATGTTTTTAGCGATTGGTCTGTGTGTGTGTGTGTGTGTGTCTGTGTGTGAACAGAATATCTCAAGAACGGAACATCGTACGAACTTGAAACTTGAAACTTAAGTTACATACCACTACCGGACGCGACACGAACATTTTCATCAAAATCGGTCAACCGGAAGTAGTAGTTTATTCAAATAATTTTTCAGTTTTTTGCGATTTTCTCAAAAACTGGTCCTACGATTTTTTTTAAAATCGCCTATTTTACTCAATTTTTTATTCTCTACAAGATAGGGTAGGCGCCATGTTTGCTGAAATTCTCGGTGAGGCTGTTTTCACGTAAAAACGTTGTTTTTTTAAGATTACGGCTTTAATATAAATTTTAGCGCAAAAACTTATATAATAAAAGTTGTAGAGAATTTAAAAACCTACAACTTCTGTTTCAAACATTTTTTTGTATAACGCTTAGTTTAGCGGTAATGTGCGATTTTCTGTTTTTTTTTCTCACGAAAACGTGAGAAAAATCGATTTTTTTAAACATTTCGGTCTTAGTATGCATTTTACGACAAAAGTGTATATAATAAAAGTTATAGAAAATTAAAAGATCTACAACTTTTGTTTAGAGCATTTTTCTCTACAGAGCCTAGTTTAGCGTGAAATAGTGATTTTCCGTATTTTTAAGCCAAACTGAGTTCGATTGTCATTTTGCGTCATTCACTCATGATTAAAAATAAGGTTATGTTTTTGAGGTTAGTTTTTGTTTATTTCTAATATTTTATTAATAATGTTAGGTTTATTATTAATCATTTGCATTGGCAAGAGAAAGTTGTGTGAGTGTTTCACACCAGATTTTTGCAGTATATAAGCCTAATATATTGTGACAAAATCGAAAAGATGGTTCGCGAAGGTTCCAGAATTTCATTCATGAAATGGTACAGAGTAGATAAAAATAGTAAGAAAGGAATAATAAGAGAAAAATAACAATAACACAATAGCAACAATAAATGACAATAGGACTGCGCTCTATTGTGTAGGATATAAGGTCGGGTATTGTTTGTTGTACAACTGTTATGAAAAGGACCCGTAACAACTTTTATTCTATTTACAAAAAGACCTATTGTTGACTTATTTACAACGGATTTTTCTAGCACTCATTAAAATAGGGTTATTTTTTTGTACTCTGCTTTTTCTGGAATGATCTTTGTGAATGAGTATATAAAGAGACCCCCGAGCGCGGTCCAGTCAGTATTCGTGTGATCTTTGTCGAGCGATTATCGGGGTGCGTATTTACAGGTTACGTATCCGAGCATTGTAGTGATTAACGATTGTTATACCGTCTTTGTGTGCGTGTGTGTATTGTGTAAAGTTAATGTGCAGTTTTTGTTAAAGTTAAGTTTTTGTTGTTGTTTAAGTTAAAGTTAATGTGAATTCAATTTCTGTGTTTTGTATGTTTGTGTAGTCTTATAAAAGTGATTGTAAGTAGTGCTAAGTAAGTTATTTATTGTTTATTATTTATTTTAAGTAAATTATTAAGTTATTTATTGTAATAAGTCAAATTTAATTTTAATGTAATTTTAATTAGTTTATTATTTATTTTGTAACCCTTTAAGTGTAATAAATATTTGTAATTGTAAACTTTAGTTTATTAATTATTTAATTACCTAGATCCCGAAACGGACCTTAGCGATATGTGTCACTATATAGATAAAGTAAGGTTAGGGATAAAATGTGAAATTGAATTAGAAAAAAAAACCAATTGAAATACATTGATTAAACATGATGTAATTTCACGGGTAATGCAGTTCCGAATGGAACCGCTCGCTCGCTAAATAGGAGTGAATGAATGAATGAACGGAACTTTATTTGGGGCGCCAGCCAAAATACACCGTTTCTGCTACTGCTGTTGATGTTGCCTCCGATTTGCTACACGGTATTAATTCCCCTCCACCCCTGAATACACTCTTTCATCCCCCTCTCACATCTCTCTCGCACTCGCCCCCTCACAATACAGTTGCGGTACCCTGTTCCGATTTGCAACTCATGAAAATGGAACTGTGGGAGCTCGGTGTGCCGTCTGTGTGGGGTTCTATGTATATATTTGCCATAGAATACATGCAAAGGATTTGTTACTCTGCTTCAAAATTTAATCAGTCTAATTATTCCAGTGAATACATTGGCGTTATATTTTAACGCTTCAATTATGATTTCAACCAATGTATTATTGTTATTATTATAATTTACTAATTCAGTAATTTACTTTACAAACAACGGTTGTTTTATTAAAGACGCAATCCTGATTATAAGAAGATAGAAGTAATACATCGGTAAATTTTCTGTCCCCAATCGGTATGTTGGCAACAGTGTACTCAAGGCCAACTACCTTAGACAGTTAAAATGTTCCAGTCAGTGTAATGACAGCAGTCGTTTCGTTATATTGTGTCAGCAATGGTGTTTTCCAAGGAAGAACGCGTGTTTATTGTAGAGACTTACATAGCGATAAATCTTACAAAATGTGTGCAAGATAAGTTTCAGTTGAAATTTCCCCGTTTCTGCCGTTCCGAATAAATCGTCAATATTGCGTTTGATAAATAAATTCCGTAGAACTGGGAGTGTACTCGATGAGAAACCACCTCGCCAGCCAACAAAGTTAACCGCGGAAGTTCTCGAAGATTTGAAAAATCGTTTGACTCAGTCACCTAAAAAAAATCGCTTTTAGAAGATTATCATCGCAAGCTGGGCGACCTAATTAACTACTGTTTTCAGAGCTACGAAAAGTTACATTTGCATCCTTATCGCGTTCTCGTAACTCATGAACTGTAAGCTACAGACCATCAGAAACGATTACTTCCGCGGTTAACTTTGTTGGCTGTCGAGGTGGTTTCTCATCGAGTACACTCCCAGTTCTACGGAATTTATTTATCAAGCGCAATATTTACGATTTATTCGGAACGGGAGAACGGGGAAATTTTAACTTAAACTTATCTTGCACACATTTGTAAGATTTACTCGCTGAATCCTGAATCCTGGTTGAGAGGGCTAAGAAGCCCTATGATGGCGACATCGTGTTAAGGAACACCTGGTCGCTCGGGGAACAATATAACAGAATAATTGCAACCTCAAGAAATTTAGGGGGAATTTTATAGTTTAAATAGGAAATAGGATTCTGGTTCGTGGGACATTGGAACTGGGACTTGAAAGGAGGTAATTTATTTTTAGAAGTTATTTGTGGAAAATTTAAATTAAGGGACAAGTGGGTTTAAGAGCGGCTCTTTTATTTTATTTTTCAGTGGCCTTTTTTCAGTTTTGTGGGAGGCCTATTATCTTGGTGAGGGGAAGGCATGCATTTTACTGAACGTGGACTAAAGGTATAATTTAAGTTAGGGGTTAGTTTATGATTTCAGGGGAGACGGAAAGGGTAGAGTTTGGCATAATCACCGGCCTTTAATTACTCGCTATGTAAGTCTCTACAATAAACACGCGTTCTTTCTTGGAAAAAACCTTTGCTGACACAATATAACGAAACGACTGCTGTCATCACACTAATGCTTGACTGGAACATTTTAACTGTCTTAGGTAGTTGGCCTTGAGTAAACTGTTGCCAAAATACCGATTGGAAGACAGAAAATTTACCGATGTATTACTTCTATCTTCTTGTAATCAGGGTTGCGTCCTTAATAAAACATCCGTTATTTTGTTTGCATCAGAATCGGTCTAATTATTTTGTAAATTAATAATTAGGTATTATCCTTCTACATAATGTAAGTTCCCATAACAGGCAGGTGAAGTGTTAAATTATTTGCACTTAAGGTGAGACTATATGATGGTTTTAACTAAAAATTCGATTTTCGGTTTTTATGTTTTTCAATTGTTTAGACCTAGTTCAACCAAAAAACTTTAAATTACGAAAAAAATAGTAGCCTATTTTAATGAAAAAAATTACGTTTTTACAGGTTTACCCAGAAAAATTGTCGTGTCACCAAGAACGAATATTTTTCATAATTTTATACGGATCGGTTTAGAGCAAAGGGAATTTTAGTACTATAAAAATATCTGTATTATTGTTTTTAGTATTTTCAGCCATTGGTTCATCTTTCTAACCAACTGTTAATGGGAAATTCACTTGTTTGTGTTGTAAATTTTGTTTTTCATTTGTGCCTATTTGTTTTTTCGCCTGTTCCCGCAAGTATAAATTTTTACTAAGCTTTTTTATGCTTAACAAGATAGGTAGGCGCCATGCTGCTAAAATTCTAGGAGAGATGTTTTCACGTAAACATTTTTTTTCATATTGCGGCTTTAATATTCATTTTAGCAAAAAAATGAATATACTCGTAATAAAAGTTTTAGAGCATTAAAAATCCTACAACATTTTTTTCTATAACGCTTAGTTTTGCGGTAATTGGGCGATTTTTCTGTTTTTTTTTTCATGAAAATGTGTAAAAATCGATTTTTGTACAATTTCAGCCTTAGTAGACCTATAACGACAAAAGTGTATACAATAAAATTTATAGTAAATTAAAAAATCTACAACTTTTATTTCGAAAATTTTTCTCTACAGAGCCTAGTTTAGTGTGATTTTCCGTATTTTTATAAGCCAAACTGAGGATGATTTTCATTTTGCATCTTTCACTCATGATTAAAATTTGGTTATGTTTATTGAGGTTAGTTTTTTGTTTATTTCTAATGTTTTATTACTAATGTTAAGTTATATTGTTAATTATTTGCATTGGCAAGAGAAAGTTGTGTGAGTGTTTCACATCAGATTTTTTTGTTAATTTTTGATAAAACACAGGTTGTATTTTATTAGGTTTAACAGTAGATAATTTTTACTTTCTCTTGCCTATATGAATATATAGGAAGGAAAGTATTGTTTTCATGTCGATTTTTCGAAATCGAGTTTTCACCGGATCTATACGTTTTCAGACCCCCTGAACCCAAAAAACATGTTTTTAGCGATTGGTCTGTGTGTGTGTGTGTGTGTCTGTGTGTGAACAGAATATCTCAAGAACGGAACATCGTACGAACTTGAAACTTGAAACTTAAGTTACATACCACTACCGGACGCGACACGAACATTTTCATCAAAATCGGTCAACCGGAAGTAGTAGTTTATTCGTATAATTTTTCAGTTTTTTGCGATTTTCTCAAAAACTGGTCCTACGATTTTTTTTAAAATCGCCTATTTTACTCAATTTTTTATTCTCTACAAGATAGGGTAGGCGCCATGTTTGCTAAAATTCTCGGTGAGGCTGTTTTCACGTAAAAACGTTGTTTTTTTAAGATTACGGATTTAATATAAATTTTAGCGCAAAAACTTATATAATAAAAGTTGTAGAGAATTTAAAAACCTACAACTTCTGTTTCAAACATTTTTTTGTATAACGCTTAGTTTAGCGGTAATTTGCGATTTTCTGTTTTTTTTCTCACGAAAACGTGAGAAAAATCGATTTTTTTAAGATTTCGGCCTTAGTATGCATTTTACGACAAAAGTGTATATAATAAAAGTTATAGAAAATTAAAAGATCTACAACTTTTGTTTAGAGCATTTTTCTCTACAGAGCCTAGTTTAGCGTGAAAGCGTGATTTTCCGTATTTTTAAGCCAAACTGAGTTCGATTGTCATTTTGCGTCATTCACTCATGATTAAAATAAGGTTATGTTTTTGAGGTTAGTTTTTGTTGATTTCTAATATTTTATTAATAATGTTAGGTTTATTATTAATTATTTGCATTGGCAAGAGAAAGTTGTGTGAGTGTTTCACACCAGATTTTTCTGTTTGACTGTAGTGAATACTTCTTCTTCTTCAGGTGCCTTCTCCATTACGAAGGTTGGCTATCATCATGGTCAGTCGCACCTTGTCCACTGCTGCTCTGAAAAGGTCATGCGACGAGCAGTTAAACGCTTCTCTCAGGTTTCTTAACCAGGATATTCGTCTGCGTCCCACCGAGCGTTTACCAACGAGTTTCCCTTGAATTATGAGATGCAGAATCTCGTATTTAGGCCCTCTCATGATGTGTCCAACGTTTGTCAGTTTTCTTATCTTTATGCTCTGCACGATTTCAAGCTCTTTCCCCATTCTTCTGAGGACCTCCATATTTGTGACCCTGTCCGTCCACGGTATTCGAAGCATCCTCCGGTAGGTCCACATTTCAAACGCTTGTAGACGGGTCTCACATTCTTTGGTGATTGTCCACGCCTCTACCCCATACAAGAGGATGGGAAAGACGTAGCACTTCAAGAGGCGGCTCCTAGTGTCGAGGCTCAGGTCGCGGGCCGATAGAAGAGGTCTCATTTTTAGGAATGCTGCCCTGGCCTTTTCAGTAGTGAATACAGCATCAATTAATCGGTCATGAGAGACTTATTGCGGTTTACCGAACGTTTTAAGATTAAATCGATAGCCTACAGTAATATGGTTGTTTAACTTATGACTTACGTCAAACCCTAAATTTATTCGTAGGGTATTGGGGGAAATGTTACAAATTTTTGTTGCGAGGAGTGATTTAATGTGAAACACTCCGCTCTCTTTAACATTAAGCTATTACAGCAGCTTACTCTTTATTAAAATGGCACCCTCCGCTCCGAAATATAATAACGTTAAGTGAAGAACAAGCGGGCCCAGTTGTTGTCTGCCGTTTCTCTACACTTTGATTAATGATTCAGGCACTCTAACTGTAATCTTTCATGTTTTTCACGATACCATCCATCCATCCTTTAAATAAAATAAAATAAAAAGAAACGTCATAAAAATAAATCAAAAAATACCCCTCCCCTCTCTGTACTCAAAGAATATAATAAAGATCATCTTGAAGTGATTTTGTTGAAAAGTTTAATTTTTCCCTAATTAATTAACATTTTTATTCGCCGTGACGTCAACTGTCTTTCTATATGACGTCATCATCGTTTTCTTATTCAATAACCTTTTTAAGTCGTTTTCTCGTATTATCTTTTGAACTAAATTAAAAAAATATGAATATTAAATTTGTTTTCTTTTATAGTCTACGTAATGAATTTTATAAGTTA
Organism: Catonia carolina; assembly: GCA_035578175.1. Taxonomy (NCBI): domain Eukaryota; kingdom Metazoa; phylum Arthropoda; class Insecta; order Hemiptera; family Achilidae; genus Catonia; species Catonia carolina. Next base: position 70,030,454 of record JAQMRL010000006.1, read on the forward strand.
TTCAATCTAATCATACTTTAATGCGCGTTTTTTATCTCTGTTTTTTCGCGTGCGCGTGCGTGTGTTACTCCACTGACATTTTAATTTTTTTTACTTTATCTTGCCTATATGAATAATATATAGGAAGGAAAGTATTGTTTGCATGTCAATTTTTCGAAATCGAGTTTTCACAGGATGTTTTCACAGGATGGAGGTTTCACAGGCCTATATGAATAATAATATATAGGAAGGAAAGTATTGTTTGCATGTCAATTTTTCGAAATCGAGTTTTCACAGGATGTAGTCTACACGTTTAATTTTAATTTTAATTTTTTTACTTTGTTGTTGTTTAGGTGAACAGCCAAAAGGCTGGTTTGAACCTCTAGAGGTACACTTATCAGCATGCCGGGCCCTCTGAAAAGCACCACAGGGTCTGGCTGTACAATGAAATTCATTACTTTCAGAGGAGATAACTCTGATTAGTGTCTTTTACACCTCTACCTCTTCTGTTCTTAAATGATTCAGTCATTTAATTGGCTGACCTTGTGATAAGAAACAGAACTATTTATTTTAGCCCTGCAACGAACAGATTGAGTGTAAATAATTTGACACTCCACCTGTCTGTTATGGGCAGTTTTTTACTTTATCTTGCCTATATGAATATATAGGAAGGAAAGTATTGTTTTCATGTCGATTTTTCAAAATCGAGTTTTCACCGGATCTACACGTTTTCAGACCCCCTGAACCCAAAAAAAACATGTTTTTAGCGATGGGTATGTGTATGTGCATGTCTATGTGTGTGTAAATAGAATTTCTTAAGAACGGTAAATTGTACGAACTTGAAACTTGAAATTTAAGTTAGATACCACTACCGGACCCGACACGAACATTTTCATCAAAATCGGTCAATCGGAAGTAGTAGTTTATTCGTGTCCATTTTCACATTTTTACGAGTTTCTTAAAAACGGCTCGTACGATTTTTTTAAAAATCGCCTCATTTACTAAATTTTTTCTGCTCTACAAGTTAGGGTAAGCGCCATGTTTGCTGAAATTTTTGGTGAGGCTGTTTTCTCGTAAAAAAAATTGTTTTTTTTTTTAAATTACGACTAATTTTCATTTTAGCGCAACAATGTATTTAGTAAAAGTTGTAGACAGTTTAAAATCCTACAACTTTTATTTCAAACATTTTTTGCCTGTATTTAGCTTAGTTTAGCGGTAATTAGCGATTTTAGTTTTTTTAGCGATTTTCTGTTTTTTTTCTCACGAAAACGTGTGAAAAATCTATTTTTTAAAGATTTCGGCCTTAGTATGCATTTAACGACAAAAGTGAATATTAAAATGTATAGGAAATTAATTAAAAGATCTACAACTTTTATTTAGAGCATTTTTCTCTACAGAGTATAGTTAAGCGTGAAAGAGTGATTTTCCGTATTTTTAAGCTAAATTGAGGTCGATTTTCACTTTGCATCTTTCACTCATTATTAAAATTAGGTTATGTTTATTGAGGTTAGTTTTTTTTATTATTTCTAATATTATATTACTAATATTATGTTATATTGTTAATTATTTGCATCGGCAAGAGAAAGTTGTGTGAGTGTTTCACACCAGATTTTTGAATATGTTTTCATGTCATGTTATTATTGTTTGTATTTTAGAAAATTGCTTGAACATCAACCATAAGGTGTATTTTTGGTAAATTGTTACCGGAATGAGTATTCGGTACGTGTCACGAGAGTTGTTTGGAACTACTGTAGCCTATACAGAATTTGCCAAGTTTTGAGGTCGCAGGTGTCTTACCCCTTCATTAATCAATATGACGATATACTTCAACCTATCTCCCTCCCTCCTGCACTCCTGCCGTTTCCACCTCACCTCTTCATCTTCTATGGAACGATCAGAGGAGCATCGTTGTTAAGCTGTCCTCGCGTGAATAGGAATCAAACAGGCTACAAACTCGACCTTCTATCACCTCCTTCCTCCTTTCCTGTCTTCTCTTTTTCTCATCGCCAATAACAACTCATTCCTTGGTACCACCTACCCTCTCCCACTTGATCCTTTTTTCACCAATACGCTATCTTTCTCGCTCTTTTATTTCCCCTCTCGTCACCTCACCCACCAGTAATTTAATGTCTGTTTCTGGTTGTTCTCTACTAATGGACTATTTTGTAAAGTCTTAGATCGACGGGAAACTCGACTGTTTCTACTTCATTAAATTTATGTATACGTATATAATATATATAAATCAGGAAAGATTTTTCGCCATCTTTAATAATGCACTATATTACATCATTTTTCCTTGATTGGGTTTTTTAAATTTGTAATCGAATGCTATACTTTATATCATTGTAATTAGATGAAATTTATGTTGTTTAGGTCAACAGCCGAAAGGCTGGTTTGAACCTCTAGAGGTTTTACTAAGTAAAACGAGGAGTAAGGTGGTTTACCATTGCCTTCCTCACTGAGTGGAAAAGCACGCTTATCAGCATGCCGGGCCCTCTGAAAAGCACATACTCTCCACTCCGTAAATGACACCTTCACTTCATTCACCACAGGGTCTGGCTGTATAATGAAATTCATTACTTTCAGAGGAGATAACTCTGATTAGTGTCTTTTACACCTCTACCTCTTCTGTTCTTAACTGATTCAGTCATTTAATTGGCTGACCATGTGATAAGAAACAGAACTATTTATTTTAGCCGTGCAACGAACAAATTGAGTGTAAATAATTTGACACTCTACCTGTCTGTTATGGGCAAATGAAATTTATAATACATTTAATTTTTTCTTATGCCTGTATGAATATATAGGAAGGAAAGTATTGTTTTCATGTCGATTTTTCGAAATCGAGTTTACACAGAATCTACACGTTTTCAGACCCCCCTGAACCCAAAAAACTTGTTTTTAGCAATTTGTTCGTTGTGTGTGTGTGTGTGTGTCTGTGTGTGTGTGTGTGTGTGTGTGTGTGTGTCTGTCTGTGTGAGTGTATACAAAATATCTCAAGACTTCAAAACATCAAACAGAGCTAAGTTCTTTATTTATTTTTGTCGGGTATTCCTGATACTCAGAGTAACTGTACAATGAGCTACCTTGATACCTGAGAAACGAAGAGGTGTAGGTAGACCGGGGAAAAGATGGGCTAAGTAGTTGGAACAGTTGGGAAGGCCTAATCGATGCCAGTAAGAAGAAGAAGAAGAAGAAGAAGAAGAAGAAGAAAGTAAAAAGAGGCAGGGTAACTACACACTAAGCTATTTTGATTCCTGAGAAACGAAGAGGTGTAGGTAGGCCGGGGAAAAGATGGGTAAAGTAGTTGGAACAGGTTGGAAGGCCTAATCGATGCCAGTAAGAAGAAGAAGAAAGTAAAAAGAGGCAGGGTAACTACACACTAAGCTATTTTGACCCCTGAGAAACGAAGAGGTGTAGGTAGACCGGGGAAAATATGGGCAAAGTAGTTGGAACAGGTTGGAAGGCCTAATCGATGCCAGTAAAAAGAAGAAGAAGAAGAAAGTAAAAAGAGGCAGGGTAACTAAACACTAAGCTACCTTGATACCTGAGAAACGAAGAGGTGTAGGTAGATCGGGGAAAAGATGGGCAAAGAAGTTGGAACAGTTGGGAAGGCCTAATCCATACCAGTAAGAAGAAGAAGAAGAAGAAGCAGAAGAAAGTAACAAGAGGCAAGATTTTTGGTATTCACTAGTTAAAACTATCCGGTAGGTTGAAAACGGTGAGGATGGATTATTTCAAATTCGTTATATGTGGTGAGTGAATAATGAGCAACAACTAGGGCTTTTCAAACATTTACAGTGTTAAACCAACAAACTGTCGTACCCAGTGTATGTTTTAGCATAGCTGTTGCAATTTCCGGTGCGCTCAACTTGAGCGGCTACTTCTAAACTACCTCGGTTGTACCAGTAATTACAGTTCCACTCGGTTTTATGCATAATTATTTTAATGGCCGGAATTTCTTGTTTTATTAGCGCCTTCTATCCGTTACATGATCCAGTGAATAACTTGTATAAACAGTTCATTATATTGTGACACTTGTTGCTAAGGTCCGTTTCGGGATCTAGGTTATCAAATAATTAATACACTAAAGTTTACAAATTACAAATATTTATTAGACTAAAAGATTACAAAATAAATGATTAAACTAATTATAATTAAATAATACAATAATTTAAATGATTTAATAATTCACTTAAAATAGATAATAAACAATAAATAACTTAATAACTTACTTAGCTTACTTACAATCACTTTTATAGATTACACTAACATACAAAACACAAACTGCATTCACAAAAACTACACATAAACTTTACAATACACTCACAAAAAGACTTTACACAATACACACACAACAAAGGCAATATAACAGTCGTCGACCAAACAATGCTCGGAATAGTTAACCTGCTAAATAACAACCCGATAATCGCTTGTCGAAGATCAAACGGATACTGACTGGACCGCGCTCGGGGTCTCCTTTTATAATCATTCACAAAGATCGTTCCAGAACAAAGTAGAGAAATCATAAAGTACAAAAATAACTCTTTATTAACGAATGCTAGAAAAATCCATTTTTAACAAGTCAACTATTGTAAATAGAAAACGTAAACAACCTCATAAACAACTTCATAAAAATAGCTGTACACAATACCCTTTTATAATAGGCGTAGCCTACCCTTTATTGTTAAAACTGTAATTTATTGCTGCTATTGTGTGTTGATATTTTTATTATTCTTTAACTATTTTTATGAATAAAATTCTGGAACATTCGCGATCCATCTAGTCGATTCTGTTACAATATGTACCTGTATTTTGGGACACAATTTTATAAAAACTATAAACACCTTCTCGGCGTATTGTATATTAAGTTATAGTTCAGCCGTTCTTAGTTTGCTCCTAGTGTCAACAAACCAAAGCCAGCTACTACAGGGTGCACGCTAGAGTCCGCGAATTTATGGATGTCGTATTCCTATTAAGTTATCTATGTTTTAAATTATATGTACTTAAAGTACTTCAAACATCAGTCATGATATGATGTAGGCCTAACAGTTTCATTTCTAAAAATACTTTTAAAATTATTTTGTATTTAAATACTTTTAAAAGTATTCATTTTTATATAATGCGCATGCTCAGTGACATCATTATTTGTTTACATTAGGAGCAAACTAAGAAAGGCTGGACTTTAGAAAGGCAACCAAAAAAGTAATATACCGTATAAGAAATTAAGTTAAAAATCCAATCTGTTTTACCATTTTAATTTTTTTCGTCCTTAATTAGTGTACTGCTCATAACGGGCAGGTGGAGTGTTAAATTATTTATACTATTATTTACACTCGATCTGCTAGTTCCAGTACTATAAAAAATTGTTCTGTTTCTTATCATATGGTTCGCCAATTATTATGAGTGAAGCATTTAAGAACCGAAGAGGTAGAGGTGTAAAAGACTCTAGTCTTAGTTATCTCCTCTGAGAGTAATGAATTTCATTATACAACCACACCTTGTGGTGAATAAAGTGAACGTGTCATTTATAGGGTGAAAGTAGATGCTTTTCGGAGGGCTATATATATATATATATATATATATATATACATCCCGCTAACAATTCCGCGTCTTTTCAAAAAGCGTGCATTTCGCACATCGCTTATTTGAAGAGTATATTCAACTTTGATGAGAGTATATAGGGTATTTGTTACACTTACACCCTGAGTTTTGGTATTGGTTTGTCCTGATATTGAAAATTGAGCATTTTTCAATTTTATTCACTGTGCTATCAATTCAGACTCCTTTCGAATTACCGACAATTTCGCGTTCGTACAAATTACCGACAATTTCGCGTCCGGCATCGTTCCCGCTATTATGACTTATAGCCTGCAACAGTGTAAACGATGTTGCCATGTCGTACCGGCACGTGTACTGTAGCATTTGCAACTTCTACGAGTTGTACCGATTGTAGTTAGATATTCACATCTCACCCTAGTACTTCTCCACACAAGACCATCGTATGAAAACAATTCGTTCTCGGACGGAATCCAATCCAGTCATCAAAATAATTTATTTGTTGTTTATTATTTTGACATGTATTTTAAATAGGTACTTATTTTAAATCAATGTAAAACCAGAATAATTAAAGAAAGTATATTTTTTATTTGTTAGAGTTAATTATTTAAAATATCCTAATTGTTACAAATACAGTCAAACCTCCTCATTCGAAATCCTCCCTAAATCGAATATAATTGTATGCTATCCCCTTCAAAAATCGTCCTTAATATGAATTAAATTACCTCCCTATTCGAAAATTTTCGAGAGTTTCGTGGTCATATATATTGTAACAATACATTTTTTTATACATTATTAATAAAATAATTACAAAATTTCCAATTTACACATTGTACACGATTTTTAATGAAGCATGCGTTAAATCACGACAATAAGGACACAGTAAGCGTAGTACAAAACTCCAAAAAGCTTTAGAAAAAACTGAAAATGCAGTTAACTTTTGAGTTAGAAGAAACCAGGCAGAAACACAAACAATTACACTTACAAAACATTATTGTCACAAAACCTTACGACCAAATAAGGGCATAACAAGCGTAGTTCAAAGCTTCAATACGCATCAGGAAATATTGAAAATTCAGTTAATTTTTAAGTCAGAGGAAACCAGACGAAAGCAAAAAAAAAATAGTTAGGCTAAATTAGTAATGCAGTCTTTCCTTCTTTGGTGTATGATTTTCGTACTAACAGGGTAAAAAATACCGTAGCTGTATTCATTCAGATTAAGCAATATTTTACTCGTTAAAATTTCTAAAATTTTCGGTACCCAATTTATTTTTCATTTTCTGTAGGCTGACCTAACTTTTTGTTTGTAGGTATAGTTGTACTGTTTACGCGTATCCCGATTTTATTTTACTCTGTTTTTTATGTCGTTTTTTCAATAATTTGTCATATCGTTCTTATAAGTAGAATATTCTTTTGCTTTTGAGTACTAATGGAGCTTGTAATACCAAAACATGCCCTTAATTCTTAATCACAGTATTAAGTAAACCCTGTGGTGAATGAAGTAAAGGTATCATTTACAGAGGGGAAAATATGTGCTTTGCAAAGGGCCCTGCATGCTGATACGCGTACTTTTCCGTTCAGTGAGGAAGGCCACCTCACTTCTCGTTTTACTTAGTAAAACCTCTACAGGTTCAAACCAGCCTTTCGGCTGATGATCTAAACAACACAAGTAAAATAATATTTGTAAAAAACTTTCCTCAATCAAATTGGTGGTCTATTAATAATTTTGACTTTTGTAATTTAATATTTTATGGAATTACATGAATTTTATTAAAACGCAATTTTTAAGTACATTTTTTGTTTCAATATTTTACCTCTGTAAATCGAAATCAGCCGGTTCCATCAGATTCGAATCCGGGAGGTTCGACTGTAATTACTATAATATGATCAATTAGTAGACAATGCAATTAAAATATTTACTTAGTTGACAAAATTATGTAATTGTAAAGCGACATAATTTGTTCAATATTGAAATGGAGTACCATTCACCCATTGTCTTTTCGGTGTTCAAATGATTTCATCATCATCTGTTAAGGATTAGGCTCAATGGCCTGTTCCAGTATTCATCTCTTTTTAGGTCTTCCCAAGCCTCGCTTCTCTCTAGGTTTATATTTGCATGTTTTAGTGACTGAATCAAAATGATTTTATAAATTATACAAAAGTACTTTGGCCAGTAAAATTTCTACAACATTTGAAATGCAGTCCGGCTTAGTCATAGTTTGTATTTTTATTCTTGTTCCTCAAGTAATGGTAATCTTTGATCTTCAACAAAGTATACATTACACTAATAATTCTCGTATCCAGCTGTTTTGTACACGTTGAAGGTTATCCTTTAACAGGCCATTTCCAAGATTATTTTTCGGCTAAACAACTTTCAGTCAGTCTTCCAAACCCTGATATTTTTCTCTGCGTTTTCTTTTAAATTATTTAGTGTTGTAAAAGCCATGGTGGCCACTTTTTGTTGATATTCTTTTGGTTTCTAGTACTTTATTTACATCGTCAACCAACCACCCAATCTAGGAATCAATATTACAAATAATGAAATAAATAAACCTTATTGTTACGTAAAATAATGTACATTATTTTTGACAAGTCAAAATGCTTGGGATAAGGAACTGGAAGGTTATACTATTGCACAGAAGACAAAAAGGAGACAGACAAGGCATTCACTTGGAGAGGCCAAGAAAAACTATGTGAAACCTTGACCAAGACAGCCAAACAATATGCTAGGGCCAACTGATTAGAAACGAATTCTTAATAGTAAACAGTGTCCATATTCATAAGTCAACTTGATCATTAAAAATCATTAAAAATTTTAATCATTATAATTAACAAAAAACTAGATAAAAAGTAATTATATGACGGAATAATTTGAACATTATTTGATTTTTTAAACGTACATTTGAATAAGTTTAAGTGTGACTAAATTAAAAACAAATCCAACAGAATTTGTAAACATGATAAATACTCAAAGGTATTGGTACGCTAAGTACCTTATTTTTAAGCGTTTTAGGGCGTAGCAGTAGGAATTGATTATATAGCAGACACGTTCCTTAATACAACTGTCCCAGGATAGTTTGCTACCTAATATTAATTCTAAAAATTTTGTAACTTACCTGTTACAAAAGATTTTGATATATTGTCATTAATGGAGATATCCTTACTTTGGTTACTTATTTCCTTACGACCAGTGAAGCATTTGGCCACAGTTTTATCTGAGTTGAGAACAAGATTATTTATTGCATCCAGTCTATAACCTTACTTCAAGCTTCTTTAGTTTTAAACCTTGTTCATAGTTTTCATCTTCGAAAGATATTATCGTATCATCAGCAAATAATATAACATTGAAGGAGCCAAGAAATTCAGCGAGATCGTTAACAAAAATTAAAAATAGCAAGGGTCTTAAAATTCTAACTCGTTGAACTCCCCTTTTAACTTGTATAAAATTTTATGTGTATTTTGTTTTAACTTTGCAATGATTGGATGGCAATTCGACCCTCTGATGTCCCTCTAATACCATACACCTCAATTTTTTTATGGGCAAATCATACGGGACACGGTCAAAAGCTTTACAAAAACAAAAAATAAATAACAGGGGTTTGTTTTTGCTAATGATTAATTTCAGTAAGCTTCTTCAGTATCGGGAAATTACAGTCTCTGTTGACCTACACTTTCAGGACTCGTGTTGGACATTTGCGAGTGTACTGAATTTACTTTAAAAAAATCGACTAATCTACTCTCTTATCAATTTATTATCTTTTGTAAAAATATTTTCGCCGTTTGGAAACATTTTCTCGATGTGGGTATCCTTTGAATTATCGATTTAAATTTACTCGCCCAAGTGACGAATAAAATGCATGTTTTGATTGTCAGAGGCAACTGCCTTTAATAAAATAATAGTACTGTAAGGGGTTGCACATAACAGGCAGGTGGAGTGTTAAATTATTTGCACTCGATTTGCTTGTTTCAGGACTAAAAAAAATTTAGTTTTTTTTTATCACATGGTAAGCCAAACATATGACTGAAGTATTTAAGAACAGAAGAGGTACAAGTGTAAAAGATACTTGTCAGAGTTATATCTCCTCTGAGCGCAATGAATTTCATTATGCAGCCAGACCCTGTGGTGAATAACGTGAGGTGTGTCATTTGCAGGGTGGAAAATAGGTGCTTTTTAGACGGCCTGGCATATTGATAAGCTTTTCAACTCGGCGATGAAGGCAATTGTAAACCACCCCACTCCTTGTTTTACTTAGCTAAACCTGTAGAAGTTCAAACCAGGACTGTAAAGTTGGCCCCCATACAAAAATTTCAAAAATTAACTTGTAAAATTGAACGGTCTACGTTTCTACCGGATTATTCCGGAAAATGTTTTGTTTGTTCCGTCCAAATAAGTGAAAAAACGCCGGGAGGGGCTAACTTCACACTGGCCTCCTCCCGCTCAACTTTTTAAATTTTTTTTGGACTTCAGGGACAGACCTTCGTTTGTTTCGGATGGTCTCGCAAAATATTTTTTTAGTTCCTTTCAAGTAAGCGAGAAATCGAGAAGAACTGGGTGGTGCTAATGTCACTCTAATCCCCCTCGACTCAATATTTTAAAGTTTTTTTACATAGATTGACAGCCCTTCGTTTGTACCGGATCATTTCGCGAAAATTTCGTTTTTCCCGTTCAAATATGCTAGAAAATCAAAGAAAAATTTGGAGTGGCAAGTATAAGCCCATGCATTCAATACTTTTTGGTTTTTACTTTAAATGATAGCTCTCATTTGTTCTGGATTGTTCTGTAAATTGTTTTGTTTGGTCTGCCGAAATTAGCGAAAAAAATCGTGAAAAACTTAGGAATGGTGGCGATACTCTAAGAAATTCAATTTAAACTTTATCGTTATCCCTATCGAGAGTCGTTTTGCTGTTTTGGAACGTTCCATAAATATTACGATTGTTAAGCTCATACTCGCGAGAAAATCGAGGTGAACTGGATGGTACAAACTTCACTTTAGGTCACCCACTCATTAATATTTAAACTTTTTTGTCTAAATCGATGGCCCTTGTTTTTTCCGGGCATTAAAAAAAAATGTCGTTTGTTCAGATGTTGTAAGAGAAAAAGGGAAAAAACTGAATGGGTGTACTTTATTCTACCCTTAACATTTTTTTTTTGAAATCTGTAATCTCTGTCCAGAATTTTATAATGAAAGAAAATCGGTCCAGAATAAATATTAAAATATGCCTACTTTGTTCAGGTCTGTCTAGTAAAGTTTGCTATTTCCCGAATTTCTTAGTTTAATTTTTTATCGCATTGTTTTTAAGCAAAAAACAAGGTTAATAATAATCTACTCCTAGTCCATTTTTAATTTTTTATATTTTAGAAAAAGTTTTTTCTCTTTAATGTTTTATTTACTTACTGTAAAACTGCTAAACCTAGTAATTGGGGCGACATATTACATGATACGAAATAGCATTATGGAAGTGTACTTGAACCATTTTGCAGTGAGAGTTGGCAAACAGCAAAATGCGCATTTTTTTTACACATCGTAAGCGTAATAAGGAAATATTTTATTGACAATTGTCAGGTGGTGTAATGTTAAAAAAAGCGTGAAATAACATGTTAAAAATTCTTAAACAAATTTTTGTTTTGTTTTATCCCTAATGCGTGTAGGTTGCAATTTGTTCGATTGAGAACAATAAGCAACCCCATGACCCAATGATATGTATGACGTTTAAATGAGCTGTAGTCTCGTACATACCCAGGCCGACCATTCCTGAGAGAGTATGGTTAATTGACCCCCAACCATCAAAGTACATTGGTAACCACTGTCTAGTATTCAAATTCGTATAAAAGAACCAATTATACTATATACTAGGATTTAAACTAGGAACCTCCATCTCCGAAAATCAGCTGTCAGAAAAGCTGTCGAAAAGTCAGCTAAACAGCTGACTTGCGGCGACGACTTTTCTTCTAGACTAGACCAACCCGTTGGTTACTAAACGAACGACGTAAACAAATTACTAAAGGATTTGTTCATGGATTCGTTGATAGTGGGTTTATGCCTAATTTGAAAAAAGAAACCAAAGCGGTGTGCGATGGACTCATGTATGGAAGGTGACAGCACGGCGGAGAACAACTCTTCAAAATTGCGTATAATATACGTTGTGTATACAATGCGTTTAGAAAGATATCCTGCCAGCCATAACAATAATTTAATCCTGACACTACTATGCGCAGCACCGGTTTCCTTCCAGGATAGTTTGTCAACCCAAAAAATCGTCTATCGGAAAAGAGAGTTTTTTAATTCTATCAAAAAATATATAATTATTTTTAATTTAATTGTATTACTTATATCAAATAATTTGCCGAATAATATTTATTTGAATGTTTAGTAAATTAGATTGTGAGTTTTGAAAGAATTGTAATTCGATGATTAATAAAAATTTGTTTTTATTATTCTTTTAAACTTTTTTTCTTAACACAACACAATATCTATTTATAACTTGTTTTGTCTATTTTCTTAACCGGTGGACGCGAAATTGATAGCAGATGTGAAACTGCCGTCCTTGTAAGAATATACATAATATACGTATATTTTTACATAGGGGCGTAGCGAGAGCACTCTGGTGAGAAACTCTCCAAGGTACGGTGTATAAAATAGTTTCAAAACACCGCCATTTCGCATCCGGTACCAAAATTTATTTATTTTTTTGTGTCTCTCTGAGTAACAATAAAATTCTCAAAAAATAAATATAGTTGCCCCAAACTATGTACTTTAGTTTAAAAAAATTACGTCCGAAAACCATGTCACAATAAATTTTTATTAAGTTTTTATTAAGGATTACAATTTGGCGTCCGTATACGGACGCCAAATTGCACTCGGACTCCAGATTGTTAGGAAATTGTCAATGTATGGACGCGAAAATGATAGTAGTACATATATATATATATATATATATATATATATATATATATATATATATATATACATACATATATAATTATGAACAGCCAAAACAAAATAAAATAAAATATAAAACTCACCTCAGAGTATTATATCATATCAAGATCTTTCGTCTCCCTCGGAGACATCATCAGGACTTTAAAAAACATAAACACAATAAAACATAAAACACAAACACAATAGTGGTCGTAGACCACGTCAATTGTTCAAAACAATAGCTATCCTAAAGCACCATTCCGCCGCGCGCGGAATGGTGCTTTAGGATAGCTATTGTTTTGAACAATTGACGTGGTCTACGACCACTATTGTGTTTGTGTTTTATGTTTTATTGTGTTTATGTTTTTTAAAGTCCTGATGATGTCTCCGAGGGAGACGAAAGATCTTGATATGATATAATACTCTGAGGTGAGTTTTATATTTCATTTTATTTTGTTTTGGCTGTTCATAATTATATATGTAGTGGTGCAAACAAAGGAAAATAATGTTTAATAAAATAATATATATATGTTTAGGTATAGCTATAATATATTTTATTAGTATTATTTATGTTTTTTTTACGACCACAAAGGATCACTTTAGTCTCTTTGGTTAGTTCTTTTTCTTCGGCAGTTTATTTCCTTTTCATTTTTTTCTTGCCAATACTTTTTCATTCTGTCGGATCTTGCTTTTCTCAATTCGTCTGAACAAACCTGTTCTTTTCGTTTAATTGTTCTTACTGATAAAATTTTGTTTTTGTCATTAATTGTTTCTTTGTAAACTGGTGTGCGATCTTTGACAACAGCAATTGTTAGATTTAATTCTGTTCTGTCTTTTTTGATTTCTTCAAGCCAAGGAATTGTAGGAATTATTTATTATTAGTATAATAATGAAATTCATTACTTTCAGATGAGATAACTGTAACTAGTGTTTATTACACCTGTATCTCTTCGTTTCTAAGTAAGAAAACTGACCTTTTTTATAGCCCTGGAACTATCAGATCGAGTGCAAATATTTTAAAATTCCACCTATAGGTATCGGACGAACTAATGTCCCGTGGTCGAGTGAGTGAGTGGGAGATATGTGGCATAACTACGCATGCGCTCAAAAGTCTTTACCGTTATAATCCAAATCTGAAAAAAACATACTACAGTCGTTATCTAGCTTGTTAGTTTACTGCATGCATAAACGCTTGCTCACAACAATGAGTAAAATTAAAGACAATGTTATTGGACCGGCGCGTATGGCTTGTGTGAGTGAAAGCGTTATCCATTCTCTCACTCCCACGGCTAGGGGACATTAGTTCATATGAATACTATACCTAACTTAACTTTCAAGTTTCAATTTCGTACGATGACCGTTCCTGAGATATTTTGTTCTCTCTCTCTCTCTCTCTCTCACACACACACACACACACACACACACACTCAGTTACAGACAAATCGCTAAAAACATGTTTTTTGGGCTCTTAGGGTCTGAAAACGTGTATATCCGGTGAAAAATTGACATGAAAACAATACTTTTCTTCCTATATACTTATTCATATAGGCAAGAGAAAGTAAAAATGGAATTAAAGTTTTATTAGTATTATTATTATTATTAATATATAATGAAATTCTTCTTTACTTTCAGAGGAGATAAATGTGACTAGTGTTTATTTTACCTGTACCTCTTCTTTTCTTAATTGTTTCAGCCATATAGTAGGGTGACCTTGAGATAAGAAACTTTTTTTCTTTTTTTAATTCATAATATGTGTACGTTGCAATCTGTTCAATTCAGAACAATAAGCAACCCCATGATCCAATGAGATAATGATGATATGTATGACGTGTAAATGAGGTGTAGTCTTGTACAGACTCAGGTCGACCGTTCCTGAGAGAGTATTGTTAATTGAACCCCAACCATCAAAGTACACCGGTAACCACTCTCTAACATTCAATTCCGTATAAATGGAATGGATGGTAACTACCTTTACTAGGATTTGAACCAGGAACCTTCGTTTCCGAAAATCAGCTGTTTAAACAGCTGGTTTTGGCAACGACTTTATCTCTAGACAAGGGTGACCAAATCATTCCTAGAGAAAACCGGGACTCCTTCCATATTTTACTCTCCCCCCCCTCCAACCATAATTTACCCAGGACCCGGGAAAATGATTACTCATATTCAATTTTACAATATCAGATTAACTTTATTAATACTATTAAAACATATAAAATTAATTAATTAAAAATGAAACAAAGTTTGTTTTTTGTTTTCTATTAATTATTGTCAATTAATTGTAAATTCAACTCACATTTAATAATTAATTGTTACTGGACACTGCTTTTAGATGGGGGTTGATTGATCTCGAAGAAAAGAGTATTTTTCACTACTTTTAGCCTTCTTGATCATGTTTTTGTTCTTCAAAACATAACTGTAAAATTCCATACAGTCCATTTTGTAGTTGTACAGGATCTGCACGATTGCATCAAGCGTCTTCACTTCCATTCTATTTCTTTCATCAGTCCATTGGATATTCATGAAAGAAAATATTCTTTCTGTATTCGCGTTGTGAGCTGGTATTGCAAATAGATAGTTTGCAATCATTGCCATCTCGGTGTACTGTTGAAGATTGTCACAATGCTTAAAAAACTCACCCATTTCTCATTTTCCGGGACTTTTGTGCGTCCCGAGACAATTTTTCGGGACACTTTATGGCTTGGTTGAAAACCGGGACAATCCCGGTTTTCCGGGACGTTTGGTCACCCTACTCTAGACCAACCCGGTGGGTGATAAGAAACTGACCTATTTTTTATACCCCTGGAACTATCAGATCGAGTGCAAATATTTTAACATTCCATCTACCTGTTAAGAGCAATTTTTATAGTACATAAATTTTGAAATAGGATAACTGAGTGATAACGATACGGTGAGGAAAGTGATGGAGGTTATAGGGGGAAATATCGCCTTAGGGTTAGTTTACTTTGATCTAGTAATCGGTAGAGAATACAATTTATAGACTCGATAATGTTGCATACAAATTGTTAACCTTGTTTACGTTACAACATTACCACGTTATTAAACAAGAAACAATGACCCTCCAATTATACGTAGAATTACAATTTAATTGTAATCATCCGATAATATGAAACCCTTCCTTCCCTCCTTTCATAATTAAATTGTAAACAATGTTTATTAATAATGTACATTGCTGTTAGTTGACCACCATTTTAAAAGAATCGATCATTTATCCCTAACTTGGTGTTTTAAGATGTTCGCTTAAATGTGCGATGTTATTCATGTAAATTTCATAATTCTAGACGGTTAATACAATGGGGGTGTTGATTGTAACCTGTGTTACAATATCAAAAGGCTGTGTTATATTTTCAATAGTAGGTATTAGAGTAAATGTGGTTAATTCGGTTTTGGTTTACTAGTAAGCCTATTATATAACCTACAGGGTATCGTAGGGCTTAAAGTATTTCAGTTAATATCTATGTAAGCTTTAATAAATGATTTAGGTTACCGTTGTTGTTGTTGTTTAGGTCAACAGCCGAAAGGCTGGTTTGAACCTCTAGAGGTTTTACTAAGTAAAACGAGGAGTGAGGTGGTTTACCATTGCCTTCCTCACTGAGTGGAAAAGTACGCTTATCAGCATGCCGGGCCCTCTGAAAAGCACATATTTTCCACTCTGTAAATGACACCTTCACTTCATTCACCACAGGGTCTGGCTGTACAATGAAATTCATTACTTTCGGAGGATATAACTCTGATTAGTGTCTTTTACTCCTTTACCCCTTCTGTTCTTAAATGATTCAGTCATTTAATTGGCTAACCATGTGATAAGAAACAGAACTATTTATTTTAGCCCTGCAACGAACAAATTGAGTGTAAATAATTTGACACTCCACCTGTCTGTTATGGGCAGTAGGTTACCGTATGTATCCTAAATCATTTGTTACATAAACAATTTATCAAGATTTATTTTTGTTGTATTTCATTCATTTGTTACTTTTCTTGAGCTGTACGAAAATAAAAGGTAAGAAAGTATTGGTTTTATGTCAATTTTTCGAAATTAAATTTTAATCGATAATACACGTTTTCAGGGCTCCTGAATCCGAAAAAATATGTTTTTAGCGATTGGTCTGTCTGTGTGCGTGTGTGTTTGGGTGTTAGTAAAATATATCTCAAAAATGGAATAGTATAAGCAGTTGAGATTGGAACTTAATATTTAGGTACCAATAGGGGACTGGACACAAACATTTTTATCAGAATCGGTCCACCGGAAGTAGTTGATATTTCGCGTAATTTTCTTGCAATTTTCTCGAAAACGGGTCCTGTAATTAAAAAAAAAGGATTTTACTACTCTTTTACTTTCTCTTGGCTATACCAATATATAAGAAGGAAAATTTTGTTTTCATGTTAATTTTTACTTTCTCTTGCTTATATGGATATATAAGAAGGATAGTATTGTTTCCATGTCGATTTTATGAAATCAAGTTTTCACCGGATATACACGTTTTCAGACCTCTTTAACCCAAAAACCATGTTCTTAGCAATTGATCTGTGTGAGATTTCAAAATATATTTTAAGAACGGAATAGCATAAGAAGTTAAAACTTGGAACTTAACTTTGGTACCATAAAGGTACCCGATACAAATATTTTAATTAAAATTGGTCGGCCGTAAGTAGGAGTGTTTTCGTTCAATGTTTCACTCTACAATCTTCTCAAAAACGGTTCTTGTGATGTGTTTACTTTTTAAAGTCGCCTCATTTACTACATACAAAATTTTTTCTACAAGATTCGGTAAGCGTCATGTTTACTGACATTTTTGGGGAGGCTGTGCTTTCGTAGAAAATTTTTTTTTTTTTAAATAGATTGGGGCCTTTATATTCTTTATCATCCTAGAACAAAATTGATTTTAATGAAAGTTAGAAAACATTTAATAAAAACCTGCAACTTTTATTTCAAACAAAATTTGTAGAACGCTTAGTTTACCGACAATACAATTAGTAATTTTCTGTTTTGTTTTTTCATTGAGATAGGTAAAACATTCGTTAAGAATGCAGCTATAGACCTATTATGCGTTTCACAACAAAAGTGTATCTATATAATCAATGTTATGAGAAATAAAAGAACCTATAATTTTTATTTCAACCATGTACTCTATGTAGTAAATTTAAAGCAATTACTGATTTTCCGTATTTTTAAGTCAAACTAAGGTTGATTTTCATTTTGCGTCATTCACTGATAATTAAAATTACGTTGTTTTTCATTTTACATTGTTTACTTAAAATTATATGAAGGTTATATTGTTCATTATATACGTTGGTAATAGAAAATCGTGTGTTTCACACCAGATTTTTCAAAATTATTTTGAAAACGGTGATGGTGACATCACATTTCTAATTCATGTAGGGATTTTGGTTTTGCATACGAAATGCTACGTAATTGACATATTTAAAATGGTTTCCGTGTTATGTAGACGGAATAATAACAAATAAATCGGTTATTCTAAGTTTGAAAATTGTAATTATAAAATAATAACAGCATGTGGAAAGGGGAAATTGTTTTTGGGAAAATAGTGATAGAGGGATTTTGAGTATGTCACTTGTAATGTGTAAAAGTGAGGGTGAAAAGGGATGAAGATGCAAATTCCTATGAATGAAAATAGTGAAAATTGTTATAGACTAGACTAGACTACAATAGAAGAGAAAAGCTGACCAAAAGTCACCAACCCATTCCAGGTACCGTTATAGAAAATGCAATCGAAGGATTATGGAGGACAATAGAATGGAGAAACTACCCACAACATTACAAATCTACCCCTTCCTAAACTACCCTTTTATACCATCTCCTCTTCTTTCCCTATAAAATAAGTCCCTAAAGGTCATCTCTTGATTAGGGCTATTGTATAACATCATCCCCTAGATATATGAAAATAGATAAAACTACACGCGCGCCCTACTAGTGAGGAAAATACCAACTAATATTACATATATAACAAAAGCAACCCTACCGCTTGCTGCCTTTCCCGGCTTCAAATAAAATTAGGATTCACTTTAAAACTTCTTTATAAATAGGTAAAGTGTTTCACTTCTCACACATTCTGACATCTTGTACGCCAAACCTTGATTGGCATGTTGTTGTTGTTTATGTATCATCAACTGAAAGGCTGGTTTGAACCTCTAGAGGTTTTACTAAGGCAAACGAGGAGTCAGGTGGTTTACCATTGCCTTACTCACTGCGTGGAATAGTGTGCTTATCAGCACGCTAAACCATGATTGTTGTTGTTGTTGTTGTTTATGTATCATCAGCCGAAAGGGTGGTTTAAACCTCTAGAAGTTTTACTAAGGAAAAAGAAGAGTCAGGTGGTTTACCATTGCCTTACTCACTGCGTGGAATAGTGTGCTTATCAGCACGCTAAACCATGATTGTTTTTGTTCAGGTATCATCAGCCGAAAGGGTAGTTTGAACCTCTAGAAGTTTTACTAAGGAAAAAGAAGAGTCAGGTGGTTTACCATTGCCTTACTCACTGCGTGGAATAGTGTGCTTATCAGCACGCTAAACCATGATTGTTGTTGTTGTTTATGTATCATCAGCCGAAAGGGTGGTTTAAACCTCTAGAAGTTTTACTAAGGAAAAGAAGAGTCAGGTGGTTTACCATTGCCTTACTCACTGCGTGGAATAGTGTGCTTATCAGCACGCTAAACCATGATTGTTGTTGTTGTTCAGGTATCATCAGCCGAAAGGGTAGTTTGTTTGAACCTCTAGAGGTTTTACTAAGGAAAAAGAGGAGTCAGGTGGTTTACCATTGCCTTACTCACTGCATGGAATAGTGTGCTTATCAGCACGCTAAGCCATGATTGTTTTTGTTCAGGTATCATCAGCCGAAAGGGTAGTTTGAACCTCTAGAGGTTTTACTAAGGAAAAAGAGGAGTCAGGTGGTTTACTATTGCCTTACTCACTGCGTGGAATAGTATGCTTATCAGCATGCCAAGCCCTCTGAAAACATCTACTTTCAACCCTGCAAATTACATCTTCATTTCATTGACCAATTTCACCAGTTTAATGTTTTCAACATCATGAATTCTTCCCACAATTTAACCCTTGGCACTGAAACGAGACTCATGAAGAATTATGTGTTCTCAGTCCTATTGTAAGAAGTTGAGGCCTGGACTCTGACAGATACAACAATCAAAAATCTGGTGTGAAACACTCACACAACTTTCTCTTGCCAATAGAAATAATTAAGAATAAACCTAATATTAGTAATAAAACATTAGAAATAAACAAAAAACTAACCTCAATAAACATAACCTAATTTTAATCATGAGTGAAAGACGCAAAATGAAAATCAACCTCAGTTTGGCTTAGAAATACGGAAAATCACTCTTTCTCTCTAAACTAGGCTCTGTAGAGAAAAATGCTTTAAATAAAAGTTGTACATCTTTTAATTTCCTATAAAATTAATTATATACACTTTTGTCGTAAAATGCATTCTAAGGCCGAAATCTTTAAAAAATCAATTTTTCACACGTTTTCGTGAGAAAAAAACAGAAAATCGCAAATTACCGCTAAACTAAGCGTTATACAAAAAAATGTTTGAAATAAAAGTTGTAGGTTTTTAAATTCTCTACAACTTTTATTATATAAGTTTTTGCGCTAAAATTTATATTAAAGCAGTAATTTTAAAAAAACAACGTTTTTACGTGAAAACAGCCTCACCGAGAATTTCAGCAAACATGGCGCCTACCCTATCTTGTAGAGAATAAAACATTGAGTAAAATAGGCGATTTTAAAAAAAATCGTAGGACCAGTTTTTGAGAAAATCGCAAAAAACTGAATAATTATACGAATAAACTACTACTTCCGGTTGACCGATTTTGATGAAAATGTTCGTGTCGCGTCCGGTAGTGGTATGTAACTTAAGTTTCAAGTTTCAAGTTCGTACGATGTTCCGTTCTTGAGATATTCTGTTCACACACAGACACACACACACAGACACACACACAGACCAATCGCTAAAAACATGTTTTTTGGGTTCAGGGGGTCTGAAAACGTATAGATCCGGTGAAAACTCGATTTCGAAAAATCACCATGAAAACAATACTTTCCTTCCTATATATTCATATAGGCAAGAGAAAGTAACAAATTGAAAGCGTTTGAATTTTGGTTGTATGGGAGAGTTCTGTGAATATTCTGGACGCAGAAAATTACTATTGTGGAAGTGGTACGTCGAATAAATAAGGCAGCGGAATTAGTTAGCATAGTGAAGTCGCGATAGCTGCAATATGTCGGTTGTATCATGCTGTAGTGGATAAAAGTGCTTTGTGACATTTTTTTAAAACCTAGTTTTCATGATTAATAATAATAATTTATTTATTCCCAAAATATTACACATTACATAAAAAATAAATTATGATAATACAAAATGTGTTACAGTAAACTACTATCCTATTACGCTAGAGGTGGTGTAAATTATCCCATCCAACTATGGACAAAACCATGTACTAGACTAGGATGGGTTGGAAAACTTATAAATAAATATCAAAAAACTAAAGTATTAACTATTGGCAGTAGCATTCAAAATCTACTACACTAACTTAACCAATACTTTGCTATTTACTAAGATTTCGATTGTATCAATTATGATACATTACATTTTAATAATGATTAAACTTACTCTTTTTTAAATAAAACAAAGATAATTTAATACAACCCAAAATTTATTATTACATTTAAAAAAAAAATAAGAAAAAATAAAAAAGTAAAAAATATACTATTTTATTTTTTTCTTGTCTCTTTTAGCTACATCTACAATTGAATATTGTCAAACATTTTTGCTATTTTCTCTCTACCTGTTTTGGCTATCTATTTATTTAGTTCCTTATGAAATTGAAACCCGTTAAATTTTTTAAACGTAACAGGAGCAGGTTATATATTTAGGGTGCCAATTACTCAAAATGACGCTGGTAAAGAGCAATTCTCGCTCTTTCCGATAAGAACAGATCTCTGTTTCGTGTGTAGTTCTGATGCCCTCTATTTTGCAGGTTAATATAATGGTCTACTTCAAGAGGTTAAGGAAATACAAGAGGATCAAGGGGTCAAGGGGGCATGTACCATATAATTTTGTGTTTTTACTTTCTCTTGCCTATATGAATATTATAGGAAGGAAAGTATTGTTTTCATGTCGATTTTAAGAAATCGAGTTTTCACCGGATCTATACGTTTTCAGACCCCCTGAACCCAAAAAACATGTTTTTAGCGATTGGTCTGTGTGTGTGTGTGTGTGTGTGTGTGTGTGTGTGAACAGAATATCTCAAGAACGGAACATCGTACGAACTTGAAACTTGAAACTTAAGTTACATACCACTACCGGACGCGACACGAACATTTTCATCAAAATCGGTCAACCGGAAGTAGTAGTTTATTCGTATAATTTTTCAGTTTTTTGCGATTTTCTCAAAAACTGGTCCTACGATTTTTTTTAAAATCGCCTATTTTACTCAATTTTTTATTCTCTACAAGATAGGGTAGGCGCCATGTTTGCTGAAATTCTCGGTGAGGCTGTTTTCACGTAAAAACGTTGTTTTTTTAAGATTACGGCTTTAATATAAATTTTAGCGCAAAAACTTATATAATAAAAGTTGTAGAGAATTTAAAAACCTACAACTTCTGTTTCAAACATTTTTTTGTATGACGCTTAGTTTAGCAGTAATTAGCGATTTTCTGATTTTTTCTCACGAAAACGTGTGAAAAATCGATTTTTTTAAAGATTTTGGCCTTAGTATGCATTTTACGACAAAAGTGTATATAACCAAATTTATAGGAAATTTAAAGATCTACAACTTTTATTTAACGTATTGTTCTCTACAGAACCTAGTTTAGCGTGAAATAGTGATTTTCCGTATTTTTAAGCCAGACTGAGGTTGATTTTCATTTTGAGTTTTTCACTCATGATTAAAATAAGGTTATGTTTATTGAGGTTAGTTTTTTGTTTATTTCTAATATTTTATTACTAATGTTAAATTATATTGTAAATTATTTGCATTGGCAAGAGAAAGTTGTGTGAGTGTTTCACACCAGATTTTTTATTAAATAAAGGGGTGAAGATCACCTTGTTCTTCTAGAATAGAAGCTATCGATTTAAAATAACAGTTAACTGTAGTAATAAACATTAAACGTCATCAATAAAAGCTGTTACTAAGAATTTCTTTAAAAGATTCTCTAATGAAAACTCCGTCTTGTATTATTGAAATAGCCTACTGTTCATCCATTCTCAAAGAAATAGAATTTTTGTGGATGAAGAATTATATGCAAAGGAAAGTTATAAAAAACTCTTATAGAAGAATAATGCTGAAAAGCAAAATTTGAAGAATTTTTAAATACATTTATAATTTTTCTTGAGGACAATAACTAGGTACCAAAATTAAATCTATCAACAAACTCGTTAAATGTTGGAAGCCTTAGATTTTTGATCGTTTTTTCTTCAAAATTATCAATATTGTAACATAAACCTTCATCCGCTTAGGTCTTCAATTGCTTCAACTCATTCTGCAAGGCAAAATTGATAGTAGAAGGGGACCAGAACGCAGAAGAGTTTTATGGATGGCCACTCTGAGAGTGTGGTTTAACAAAAGCTCTGAAGAACTGTTTCGGATACCAACAAAGTAAGTATCGCCATCATGGTCGCCAACTTTCGTAAGAGAGAGGCACCCTGTGAAAAAGAAGACCAGTTTGACAAAGACCTTTCTAGTTTCGACTAGGTTTCCAAGATTTCCTGTTCAGAAGCATTACGTGTATCAGTAACCCATTATCCATTTTATAATGCATTTATGTTTTTTACAATAAACATTTATTACCTTAATTATTTCTATAATATCACTTATATTGCAATAAATTTGACATTTCCATTAATTTTTCTTGTTTTTCTGCTTGTTTACAGGTAAGATGGCTTGACTTTTGATGTTTTTGATTCTTGGCGGTTTTGTTAATTACGTGAGTAATTGAACAAATATATAAAATTTTGAAATAATCGTGTGTGTGTGTGCGCGCGCGAAAGTAATAGAAAAAATAATGTCCGTTTGTTGTAAGTTGCAAGAGTCACTGCTGTACTGTAATTTGTCAAGGGGAAGGAAGGAAACTCTATTTTCTTCTTCCATGTTCAAGATAAAGTTCGTCCAAGTTGTTCATTTCTTTCGGACCAAAAATAAGGAATCGCTTGATATTTACAAAATCGAATCGAACAATAAAAATCTTAGTGTAATACTCATACGACTTTCTCTTGCCAATCTAATTAATGATAAAATATAACCCTTTTTTAATCATGAATAAACCATATAAAAAAATCTGGTGTGAAACACTCACACGACTTTCTCTTGCCAGTGAAAATAATTAACAATAAACCTAATATTAGTAATAAAACATTAGAAATAAACAAAAACTAACCTCAAAAACATAACCTTATTTTAATGATGAGTGAATGACGCAAATGGAAATTGTACTCAGTTTGGCCTAAAAAAACGGAAAATCACACTTTCACGCTAAACTAGGCTCTGTAGAGAAAAATTCTGAGAGTAAAAATTCTTAGAGTAAAAGTTGTAGATCTTTTAATTTTCTATAAATTTTATTATATACACTTTTGTCGTAAAATGCGTACTAAAGCCGAAATCTCAAAAAAAAATCGATTTTTTCACACGTTTTCGTGAGAAAAAATCAGAAAATCGCTAATTTTCGCTAAACTAAGCGTTATACAAAAAAATGTTTGAAATAAAAGTTGTAGAATTTTAAATTCTCTACAACTTTTGTTATATAAATTTTTGGGCTAAAATGGATATTAAAGCCGTAATCTTAAAAAAACAACGTTTTTTACGTGAAAACAGCCTCACCAAGAATTTCAGCAAACATGGCGCCTACCCTATCTTGTAGAGAATAAAAAATTAAATAAACCAGGCGATTTTTAAAAAAATCGTAGGACCAGTTTTTGAGAAAATCGCAAAAAAGTGAAAAATTACACGAATAAACTACTACTTCCGGTTGACCGATTTTGATGAAAATGTTCGTGTCGGGTCCGGTAGTGGTATGTAGCTTAAGTTTCAAGTTCGTACGATGTTCCGTTCTTGAGATATTCTGTTCACACACAGACACACACACACACAGACCAATCGCTAAAAACATGTTTTTTGGGTTCGGGGGTCTGAAAACGTATAGATCCGGTGAAAACTCGATTTCGAAAAGTCGACATGAAAACAATACTTTCCTTCCTATGTATTCATATAGGCAAGAGAAAGTAAAAATCTTTCATGAGGCGCGCGTCTCTTGGTTGGTAGCAATTTTTTCTAAAAAAAAATTGTAAGAGATGAAAGCTTTCTTTAGCTACGCTTGTAGGCGAATCGAATGACACTATTTTAGTTTCCAAATTCCGACTTTGATTTCTTAACTACCGGTTTTTCGCCACTTCCGGTCGAAACCGGAACTTGTAATCTCATATCAGACACGCTAATTATTTGTGTAGATTACGAATCCAAAAACCGTTTGTTGCTATCTGAAAATCGTCGGAAAATTTTAATGACAATTTAAAAAAATTGCTACCAGTGAAAAACGTAACCTAATTTCAATCATGAGTGAATGACGCAAAACGTTAATCATGAACGACAGATGAATTGTTAGTTATATACAACCCACATTATTTTCTAGTGAACATATTTTCATTACGTTCCTTAGTAACGTAGTGGTTTTTGAGCGGTAGGTACAATATGGAGGCCCCGGGTTCGATTCCCAGCTATGGTCTGGAAATTTTCACAAGTCAAAACCCATTGTTCTAGAGATATACAACCCTCCTCAGTCGCTAATAACCAAGCAGTTGATGTGATTATAAATAAAATTAAAAAAAATAAAATTGGTTTGTGAAAAAATTGAAATGTTAAGCTGATTTTAACAGTAAATAAAGCTATTGTTCACAGCTGTCTGTGATCAGAATAAATAAACATAAAAGTTTTTTTTATTTTTAAGGAAAACTGTGGAAAACAAACAAAATCTTATCAATTCCATTTTATCTGGCCCCTTCTAATGTTTCATTTTCATGTCACGTAGCCCCTATGCTTTGCTCACATAACATGAGAAAAAATTCATGTCACGCAATACACAAATATTTGCCAATGGGTAAAAATAAATTGTAAATAACTAACGTAAGTCGGTTGTCATTTTTTTGTTATTTTCAGTTATTTCTAATATAATTTTATTGGTGTCGATGTTATTGATGTTATATTCGTGGTTTGTTATTTAGTAAAGTGTTAGGCTGTAGACGCGATGTGTTGATGTTTAGAATAACAAGTGATATTACTTATTTTGTTGGCTCCTTGTAGAATAATTTCAGTTTCCCATGCTCTGTCATCAGTAAAGAGTGAGCAAATATTTTAATTGTCATCACCCTTGATGGTGAGCGGTATTTTTTTTTATCCGAGGCGGCGAGAAAAACTCCCTCACATGTTCACTCCCCTCACGATGGGGAAGAAGTGTTGGACTCAATTGAGGCGTCCTCGTCCAGCCCCAAGGAGGCCGCAACCGCCTTACCAACCAAAAACCCGCCGCCTGGCCACTTGATCCGACATCAGCAAACAACCCTCCACCTCCCTCGGAACTGTTTTTATAATACTACGAGGTGAATGTCGAGTTAAAACAATTTACATACTATCAGTGGGGCGTGGAAGGGAACCGTAGCTCAATTCCCCTCTCGCTGTCACTGACCAACACTCACTCTCTCACTTTCATTCATCTCTTTCATCACCAGCTCAGGAAATTAGTGTGCCTACCTTACCTTCTGAGATCGGGACAGGATTAATTCACTGTGGGAGAGGGCGATCCCGCTGATCTCCATATGTCTATTCTCTCCGCAGTCTCCCGACCACCCTCTCCGCAAACTGAGAAACCAACTTCCAGCTCTTCTTATCCCGCAGCATCGCTGCCCTTACTCTCTCTGGGATCCACTGTCCATCCCCATCTTCTCAGATGTCTCCATTCTGTCGAGACCGAAATAGGTGAGCTGTTTTTGCCCTGGAAAGCCCTGAAAACGCGGTTTTAAGCCCTGGAACTAGCAGATTGAGTGCAAATAATTTACACACTCCTTGCCAATTTTTGGCAAAATGTTAAGTTATATTGGTCATTATTTGCATTGGCAAGAGAAAATTGTATGAATGTTTTACATCAGATTTTTCATAATTTTGATAAGAAAAACACGTCTGTAAAGTATGTCGGTTTGTTCGAGGGGACACCCATTATTAGTTGTTAAGAATTTGCGAGATAGTCAGTTCGGTTTATCGCCCTGAATACTACGAATTATCTTGATAATATAAACGTGCTTTGTGGAAATACAAATCTGAGTGGCTTGTATATCCTTTGTCAACTTGTACAAATTTCTCTTCTTCTCTCAAGGGTTGTATTAACAAAATAAATTGCGCTCCTATAAACTCAGTGACTTTGTTTTGAATTAGTTTCACTGTTAATTCTTACTGATGTCTTAGTTTAAATATTGTCACCTTCACATGTTGCAACTTAACATTTTGTTCCTATTTGTTATACAGCTGTACAATATTGTTGTCACTTGTAATTATTACTCATAATACAGTATCTACTTTATTATTTTGTTAAGTTTTGTAAGTTATAATTTGATTTCTTGATTTTCTAGCTATTTAAATTAAAATAATAGAAACTTTTGGGTTTCTACTGTATTCAGGATTTTTTTAAATGTATATATATACAAGACTATTCAAAACTACACGGCAATCTCTTGGAATCTCATTCTATAGCTAAAAATCTGGTGTGAAACACTCACACAACTTTCTCTTGCCAATATAAATAATTAACAATAAACCTAATATTAGTAATAAAACATTAGAAATAAACAAAAAACTAACCTCAATAAACATAACCTTATTTTAATCATGAGTGAAAGACGCAAAATGAAAATCAAACTCAGTTTGGCTTAGAAATACGGAAAACCACTTTTTCACGCTAAACTAGGCTCTGTAGAGAAAAATGTTTTAAATAAAAGTTGTAGATCTTTTAATTTTCTATCAATTTTATTATATACACTTTTGTCATAAAATGCATACTAAGGCCGAAATCTTTAAAAAATCGATTTTTCACACGTTTTCGTGAGAAAAAAATCAGAAAATCGCTAATTACTGCTAAACTAAGCGTTTTACAAAAAAGTGTTTGAAATAAAAGTTGTAGGTTTTTAAATTCTCTACAACTTTTATTATATAACATTTTGCGCTAAAATGCATATTAAAGCCGCAATCTTAAAAAGAAATTGTTTTTACGTAAAAACAGCCTTACCCAGAATTTCAGCACACATGACGCCTACCCTATCTTGCAGAGAATAAAAAATGAAGTAAACCAGGCGATTTTTAAAAAAATCGTAGGACCAGTTTTTTGAGAAAATCACAAAAAAATGAAAAATTACATGAATAAACTACTACTTTCGGTTGACCGATTTTGATGAAAATGTTCGTGTCGGGTCCGGTAGTGGTATGTAGCTTAAGTTTCAAGTTCGTACGATGTTCCGTTCTTGAGATATTCTGTTCACACACAGACACACACACACACACACACACACACACACAGACCAATCGCTAAAAACATGTTTTTTGGGTTCAGGGGGTCTGAAAACGTATAGATCCGGTGAAAACTCGATTTCGAAAAATCTACATGAAAATAATAGGCCTACTTTCCTTCCTATATATTCATATAGGCAAGAGAAATTAAAAATAAAAAAAAGTTTATATAAACATATGCCTGAAAACGCTTAGCTAGTCAGGTATGGCTAGCGAAAAAATTTCACCTAGAACTCTGTACCCTCGGTGAAGTAAGGCCGTATAAAAATGTTAAAGGTAGTAACAAAGATACAAATACGATTGTTTCTTTTCTTTTGTAATCTGAAAAATCCAATAAAATTGGTTCCAGAACTGTAAATGGAATACTTTTAGAGATATCTTACATAAAACACAAGAATTGGTGCAAAGAAATAACACATTTTTGTGTTTAACGTAAGATTACTACCATAAATGGTGAATAAAGGTGTAGTTTTTCTTAAATAAATTTGTAGAAAATTTAATTCTGAAAAGGTTCATGTGAATTACTCAGAAAAAAAATGAATAATAGATATTGAAATTTCGCTTTATTTTAAAATCAGGCATATGTTTATATGAACTTTTTTTCTTATGTTTAGCTATAGAATGAGATCCCAGGAGATTGCCGTGTAGTTTTGAATCACCCTATATAGCAGCTATACAATATTGCTGTCACTTGTAATTAGTACTCATAATACAATATCTACTTTATTATTTTGTTAAGTTTTGTAAGTTATAATTTTATTTCTTGGTTTTCTAGCTACTTAAATTAAAATAATAGAAACTTTTTGGTTTCTACAGTATTCAGGATGTATTGTGTACCTTGTAATAACGAAAAATTAGTGAATGAATTATATGAACGCAAATTTAAGGGTTGTTTATGAATCAAAAAATCAAAATAAATAATATCCTAAAAATCTGGTGTGAAACACTCACACAACTTTCTCTTGCCAATGCAAATAATTAACAATAAACCTAACATTAGTATTAAAACATTAGAAATGAACAAAAACTAACCTCAAAAACATAACCTTATTTTAATCATGAGTGAATGACGCAAAATGACAATCGAACTCAGTTTGGCTTAAAAATACGGAAAATCACGCTTTCACGCTAAACTAGGCTCTGTAGAGAAAAATGCTCTAAACAAAAGTTGTAGATCTTATAATTTTCTATAAATTTAATTATATACACTTTTGTCGTAAAATGCATACTAAGACCGAAATGTTAAAAAATCGATTTTTCTCACGTTTTCGTGAGAAAAAAAACAGAAAATCGCAAATTACCGCTAAACTAAGCGTTATACAAAAAAATGTTTGAAATAAAAGTTGTAGGTTTTTAAATTCTCTACAACTTTTATTATATAAGTTTTTGCGCTAAAATTTATATTAAAGCCGTAATCTTAAAAAAACAACGTTTTTACGTGAAAACAGCCTCACCGAGAATTTCAGCAAACATGGCGCCTACCCTATCTTGTAGAGAATAAAAAATTGAGGAAAATAGGCGATTTTTAAAAAAAATCGTAGGACCAGTTTTTGAGAAAATCGCAAAAAACTGAAAAATTATACGAATAAACTACTACCCTCCGGTTGACCGATTTTGATGAAAATGTTCGTGTCGCGTCCGGTAGTGGTATGTAACTTAAGTTTCAAGTTTCAAGTTCGTACGATGTTCCGTTCTTGAGATATTCTGTTCACACACAGACACACACACAGAGACACACACACACAGACACACACACAGACCAATCGCTAAAAACATGTTTTTTTGGGTTCAGGGGGTCTGAAAACGTATAGATCCGGTGAAAACTCGATTTCGAAAAATCGACATGAAAACAATACTTTCCTTCCTATATATTCATATAGGCAAGAGAAAGTAAAAAATAGTGAAAATAGTACCTACGTATACGAGCGGAAACTACTAATGGTATGCTGAGAAACACTATAATGATCTTCACGGTTTATGAGCACTGTTGTTCCACGCGTTGAGACCAATCAGATCGTTTACCAGCGTTGTCAGATTGTACCTGACAAACAATACGCGCGCATGCGTATAAGAGCCGCAATAGTTTACTTTCGTGTTGCTTCTCGTACGCACTCTGATATGTG